>JADLZN010005470.1:0-144247 GCA_018155175.1 Sinocyclocheilus anophthalmus | reverse complement strand
CTAACCGGAACTGGCCCGAGTGTATTTTGCTATCTGGGTACAATAGCTCATAGAAATTACATCGGATATAATAATTTTTTCTCATGACTCATTTAATTTTAAATTAAAGGGGATATTTAATGCAACTTCCAAAAGACAAAAAATAATAATATTGTATCATACAATCAAACCGGCGTGATTAGAGCATGTTATGTGCAGTGCAGCACAGCATCAGCTGCCAAATTCAAATCTGCGTTCATGCTTTGGCTGGCGCTGAGCCAGAGACAGACACGTTTTTACAGCGCTGCGCATTAAAACCAATCAAACCCGATTCTACTGAGTTTATGAATGCTACAGAGCGGTCAGCTGGGGCAAGTTCAAGCTCAAACTTGTGTGCACCGTTTTGCTACCCGTTCCGGGAACGACATGTTTCTTGGAAACGGTGTGCAACGGGGTTTGAGATGCGTTTTCTCTTGTTTGGTGGGTGTGTGTCAAACATGTCAGCCCAATCAGCAGCAGAAAGAACCACAGTATGTAAAAACCACGCAGATATTAAAGAGACAGCTCGCACAATGTAATTAATATCAAAATAAATTCACAAGAGTAAGTATATTGTTTGCACATGTTTATTTACATTAAAGGAAAAATAACTGAAATAATAAGAGCTCATGTATAGATCTGGAACTTCTTTAAGTCCGTCTAAATATCACTTAATAATTGCAATGTCTTCTGGTCCATACCTTTCCTTAGTAAGACATCGAAAAAGGGGGAGTGGAAAAGGGGGAAGGTTGCTACGACACCGATAAGTAACAAAAAATTATATACATTTTATATATTTTGCTATTGCATTGTGTAGTGACACTTTCATAAACTTTTCTGTACTGCTCCGATTATGTAATGGTAAATATTACAATAACATAGCACAACAACAGTGGTCAGCAATAATGATAAGCCTAATACTATATAATAAAAATAATAAGGTCATATAGATAATAACACAGTCTTGGAGGTAAGAAGTTGATTATCCTTCACCTGAAATGTTTGTTTTTTCATCCTGAAATGCGAGGCAAATCTTGGATCACAATAATTAGGAACCACAATTTCCACAAATCCCTTCACTCGATTGAGATGTTCTCTTTTATTCTGGACGGCAAGGGCAATGACTGTAACATCGAGCGTATTTTGCAGTATTAAACACGTATTTATACCGATTTCATCAGGCTCTGAAAATTCTTCAAAAATAACACAAAGAATGGCCTTCTCAGCTGCCATAGTTGCAACTCTTGCATCATCAGAACAGTGTTCAACGCACCACCGTTTCAGTTTAAAAAACGTTTTGCACCGTTTTGTCGGGGCTGAACGCAGGCCAGATAAATTGCCGGCGATTAACTGCACCTGTTTCCTAATTTGTAGGTCTATTAATTTAAATAGCCGAACGAATTGACAAAAAATGTTAATAATCACAAAACATGACATATAAACTCAAATGACTTAATGTTGCTCCTCGATTATTATTGCTACTTTATCAGAGCATCATTCAGCCAATTCTATTGTATTGTTCTACCTGTTTTTTCAACATGCTTTCTGTTAAAAACCGCACCAAACTCACAAAGGTGTCCAATATTGCTGTGAAAGTTATAGGTCTTTCAACACCCAACCTCACAGAACTCAATAACAGAGCTATTATATGCATCGCAACTTCAATAGAACAGGACTCCACACATCCACTTAATGAGTAGCCTATTTAGCCCCACTGCCCTCAGGGCGCAGGTACAGGGCTATGAGGTGCAGGAGGGCCCGTTTTGGAAGAAGCCTGATTCCTTCAGCCATCACATATCTCAACAACAGACATCGCTGAGGGTTATCTTAACTGTTTTTATTGTTGTTGTTTTTTTTGTATTATGTATGTTATAATGCGTGTCAAACAAGTGCAGTGCTGTGGAAAATAATTTCCCCCTTGGGGACAATAAAGTTAAAGTTACATTTCTGAATAAAATAATTTTATACACTTTAGTTATATCTAATTTGGCATTTTCAACTAGTGTAGGCCTGTTACATTCTTCTTATTATTAGGCCAAATATTCTTATTATTACAATTAACATTCAATTAATTTGCCCCGCAATCATTTCATAGCATCACCGCGTAACTGACGCGCTGCGAGGATAATAAAGATTAGGCTAGCTTACTCCTCACTGAAAATATTTTTAAAAAGGTCTTTCAAAACAGGTTTATTATAAATGACAAAGGGGGAGAGATGGAGTTGGGGAGGTTTATAGGCCTATAATTAAAATTACTGCAATTATCAACAAAAAAGATTTATTTCAAGCACTGTCTTTTTTAAAAAGAAAAAAAACCTGTTTAACACGAAATCTTCTCTCTTTATTTATTTATTTTTTTATTTATTATTTTGTTCACACTAGCCTAGTTCTTGCCACCGAGAAATATAGGGAGTAAATTAAACATTTTAGCTCGGGTAGACTGAGTACAGTTGAGACACTTTCTGCTTTTTTCATCACTACACAAAAACTAGATGATGAAATGAAGTGATTTTTCACATGATATTTCTTTTGCTTATGTACTATAATATCATAAATTGATAATAGCCATAAGTAGTTTATATTTTCCACAATTAGCTCATAAACATAAGGTGCATTTTTGTCTCAACTGTACCCATATGGTGTACAGTTGAGACAGTACCATGGTACAGTTGAGACACCCATTCTTAATGCTCTAAAGCTGGCTAACCATTTATTGCAAATGTAATAAATTACAAAATTACAGTTATGCATTTAAAAAAAATCTGATTTATTTATTTGCTTTAATTCAGATTCAGTTAAACAAATAGGAACACATATTTAACACAGTATAAATGTAAACATAACAGTAAAAATAACAATATACATACCCGTATATTCTATAACCCTACCCCTAAATCTACCCATTACTCGAAACTTTCTGCATTTTTACATTTTTAAATCATTCTGTATGATTTATAAGCTTGTTTCCTCATGGGGACCTAAAAATGTTCCCATAAGGTTAGAATTTACTGGTATTACTATACTTGTGGGGACATTTGGTCCCCATAACTTAGAGAATACCATACACAACAACAACAGCCTCTGAGTATGCATTTATTTTCTAATGATTTGAACTGTTACTGTACATAGCGACCTATAAAGGGTGTATCAACTGTACCCACTTTACCACCTTGTATTTTTCTTAAAATGGTATGTAATCCTTTTAACATTCCTGTTAGAAAACATTTCCATTAATAATAGACAGTTAAAATATCGCAAATATAATTTTTAACAGAATTTGCTTAGCATGTGTGTAAATGTGACTTTTAACTTATTATCATAACAATGTACAACTAAACAGCATGTGAAGCAATAGGACACCAATCCGGGTACAGTTGATACACTGTGTCTCAACCGTACCCCACTGACATACTCGCGTTACGTTACTCTAGATTATGAAAAGACCTTGCATGGCGCAATGTCATAAAATATGTCTATTTTTAGAGCACAGATTAATGTTTGCAATGATATATGGGAAGTTTAACAATCAGAAAAGAATAATAAGCTATTCATTGTGGAAAGGACATGGTGAAATGAAAATCTCACCTTGTAAAAAAACTTTTACCGATATTTTCGGAGTGGAAAGACACACATTTCAAATTTCTCACGATCAAAGAGAACACTAATACACATGTGTGGAGCAAAAATCACGGCTTGGGTTCTTAGGGTATGCAATTTATTTCCAGGGTGGCCGATTATGCTCTTTTACAAAGTCTTGATTTTGTTTTGGGGGTGTACTAGAACATGCTCTCATGCTTTTTCACATAATTTACATTATTAAAATACCTTTCTCCCCAGGCTGGCACAAACGGCTCGATTAGTTCCGGCTTTGATGAAGGTCCACCTTCCAAAAAACAAAATGTGTTGTGATTGGTTAGCTGTCCCAGTGCATTGTGATTGGCCAAACACGCTTAGACAGTGTTTCATTACTCCCGTACCAAAAAACAAAACCCTTCTTACTCCGGCAACAAAAACTTTTTGGTGAATCCGGCAGGCACTGTACTCCTCGTTGTGGAAGCTGTCCTCAGTAAAATGCGCAGCACACAATAGCAAATTGGGTTTATAATGCTCAGGGACAGAGTTAAAATATAAATTGCAACCACTGTTTCCTGACATCATCCGCTTTCGGAAGCCCAAACAAAGACGTTTGGGCACGGAGGTGAAAAAAAACAGCGTTTCAGGCGGTTGCGCACCGGATGAGAAGCGCAGCGTCGCGTTATGCCACGTCTTTAAAATTAAAATACTTTATTTTCTGTGAGTGTAGGCACACCGGCGGCGCTGTTCGGCGTCTGTCCGTGGCGTCCAGCTACGTCGTGTTGTACTTGTAATAATTGTTCTAGACATGCCGAAAATTTGACGTTACAGCACAGCAGTTCTTATTCTTGGTTTTCTCTGATGCACTAACTCTGCAGCAGCACTTCTTCTTCGTCGTCTCGTCTGATGCACTCATTCAAGCGTTCTAACCACAACCTCGCCCATCCCCACCCCCCAACCATTCGAATTTCTGTAGGCGGGAATTATTTTTAATGATATTCTAATGAGCCGCTTTGTGATATCATAAAGCCCCGGAAACCAAACGCTGTAGTCCAAAAGAGCCGTTCATTGTAGTTCTTGAAAAATTATTTTTTTAAAACGAGATAGCCCAGCACATAGCCGTCATTTCAAACGTCTCGGTTACGGATATGACCCGATATGTCCGGCTATGTGTAACCCACTTCTAGCCCAAATAACCTTGAATTTGGTTTCATGTCGTTTTTTGGCAAAATAACTTGTGAGATGTATGATATTCCATCATGTAAGCAAAGTCAACAGCATTTACAGGGTGTTTGGTTTCATTTCTTTGACATGTTCAATACGTAGCCTGTGCGTAGCCACGATTTAGCTCGTAGTCAGAGCGGCTATCTGTAGCCCAGTTTTAGTCAAACCTGATTCACTGTAGTTTTGGCCAGGCATGGCGCATGAGATGGTTGATATCCCATAATTTTCGCAGTGTCAATAATATCTACAAATATATAAGTGTCATTTCATGACATGGTCTATATGTAGCCACGATTTAGCTCTAAATTGGATGGGCTACGTGTAGTCTGCTTTTAGCCCACCTGGCGAAATCGAGGCAATATGTGGTCTAATTTTAACGGCTTGGCTATAGCCCTATACCAGTAACCAGACCAGCGATGAGCATAGCCAAAATAGCCTTAAAATTGTTTACATGTAATTTTTGCCCACGCAGCTTCTTATCAAATGCAAGTAAACTTTTTAAACATTTAAATTAGCATTATTTTATGTTTTATTTAATTATTTTACAGCATTAATGAATATAGCATTATTTATTATGCCAAAATAATGCTAATTTAAATGTTTCAAAAGTTACTTGCCTTTGATAATATGATGTCATGCATCCCACAAGCTGTTATGTTACATTCATACACATTATATGATATTATTGATATTCATTTTATAAATAAAAGTGCAATTACAATTCCAAACCGCTAGATGGCAATTGTAGCCCTACTGAGACATGACTACTGGCAACGCGAGACATGAGAGTTAGAGATCAGTGTTGTGTTTTGAATTTTTTTTACACGAGAGAGCAGTTTACCGTGTAGTGATGGGATGTTCGGATCATTTTACCGACTCGGACCTTTGAGTCTCGTTTAGCAAAATGAACGAATCTTTTTTCGAATTATTTCGTTCATTTTAGAAAAATATAATTAAAATGTTACGTGCTACTTCCCTAATATGTCTACTACTTACGCAAACATTGATCAAACTACAAACAATACAAAACTGGGTCTTCAGTCTATGATTAGCTCGCCTCCCCTCTAATCTGACAGGTCTTCGGGTTTGGGCTTATGGGGCTGTCACTATGGAATAAAATCACTGTCAAAAATAATCGTATGTAATTCAAAGCATTTGTGTGTCATTTTAATTTACTCGTGCGTAATTTAAAAGTATTGTATGTAATTCTGTTTTTTGTCAGAGTTGGATTCCAAAATCTATGCCCACGACAGTTTACAGATGCGAGATTTTGTGTGTTTGTTAGAGTACAACTCCAAAATGTACGACTATGACAGTTTACAGACACAAAGCTTGTTTTCACAACAGCTCTGTTACACGCACGACATGAGAATTGCGACACGAAGTGTGGTGTGCGAAACCACTGTCAAAAATACGGCATCATTGTCACAGGCATTACTATCCGAGGGAAAATGAATCAATTCCACGAAGTGCGCATGCGCCCCGCCACCTTTTTAAACCACTGGCGCCAAAATGGCGGATCAGCAGCCAAGCGCTCACTCTTTTTTTTTTATTATTGGAATTGAAAGAATAACAACAGTTATGAAGTAGTGGTGCTAACGAACATCACATGAAGTTAGACAAGCTACACAAATTAACAAAATATACCAATGATAAAGAAAAAGAGAAAGGAACGTCCTTTTAAAGATACCTTACAATAGACTTAAGAATGTTAAATGTTTTAGAAGCCTTTGAGTTCAAAGGGTTTGACATATTCTTAAAAGAAGTAAAAGGGGACTTTATATCAGATGAAAACATTCTAAAGTTAGGTTTGCAATGAATGGTTCTGGCTTTATGAAGGTGAAATTTACCCAGAAGACAAAGCAATAAAACAATATGATCCAGATTAATGTCCTTGGAATGAAAATCTGACAAAAAAAATAATAGATTCTGTTATTTCGATCATTTTGTTACAGCAGGAAAAAATTAACATGGTAACTTCTGACTAAAAAGACTTGGTGAATGGGCAATGATGAAGCATATGTAGAATAGATTCTTCATCAGTATTACTAAGTGAACACATTGTGGATATATTCTCAGAAAATCTGCTCAAAAAGGGTAGTATCTATGAGTAATTTTGAAATGGAGTTCTTTAATTTCATTTGGGATAAATAGCCTGTGAGGAAAGGTCCATAAGTTTTTTTAATTCAGAGTTCGGATAACAAATCCTCCATTTAGATTGTGCTTAGAGGGTCATCCTGGAGTTGAAGAAAGAGCATTTCTAATAAAAAAAGTTATTGCATTTTTTATCTAATACATAAACACCATTAAACGCAAGTGTGGGAAAATGGTTGTTTATATAACATAAACATAACATAAATGCGCTTTAAACAAAGTTTTTAAACCGACAGGGATACTTTGTCACCTTATTAAAATATCTTAGCGAGATTGATGCACCTTTCAAAAACACAAAATCAGAAAAGGAAAGAAGGTCCCCATCAGAATTGAACAAATCAGAAACAAAAAATATATTTTGATTCACCCATTCAATGAAACAGAGTGATTTGTTACCAGACAATATATTTTCATTGTTCCAAAGAATACACGTGTGCGGGGAGAAATTATGTTTAAAAGCAATCTTCCAGGATTCTAGGGCTTGTTTATGAAAATTTGACAGTTTAATAGGTAACTCACTACACTTAAAAGTTACAGGACAATAAAAATTTAAGGCCACCACAACGTTTGAAGAATAGGTTAGGGATACAAAACCAGGGTAACTCATTATTAGATAAACCATTCTTGATCCAGTTAATTTTGAAAGTCTGGTTAATGATATTAAAATCTAAAGCATTAAGACCACCCTCCTTCCAAGCGCTAACTCATCGTCTCAGGTAAGTGATTTTTTTTCTTTTTCAAATTTGGCCATATGTTTAAGGGTTAGTTATCACTAATGACAGAGAGGAGTAATATTACATAGATAGCTTAACTATAGTAGGTAAGATTAGCTCTTGGTGTACATTTAGGTGTGTAACCATGGACTTGGTCGGGTCTTGTGATAGCTGGGGGCGCGGCTGACAGCATGATGTTAATATAGTATAGCCTAGTAAAGTCACTTTTGCCGTTCAACAGAGCAAGATACATAGAAAAACTGAGCCGTGTTGTCCGTACAGTATCTGTGACTTTACAAACGACCCAACGGAATGGCCAGAGGTGTCATTTCCCTGCATTTGATATTCGCAAATCTAGGGACCGTCTCTAAAGTTACATACGACATTGTTTTACACTTTTCTAACTTCAATAGCATTTAAGGAAAATTAATTACAGTATCACAACCAACTGTGAAGTGTTCATGTAGTTCTCAGTTATAAGGCACACCTTTTAGATTTTTTATATTTATTAAAATAAATGTCAAATCATATGTAAATATTGCTGTTTTTTCTTTTTCTTTACGAATATGGTCTCAATCACAAAATATGCCAAATTCAAGCTCATAGCATTTGAGAGAATTAACTCCGTCATAAACCGGACCGGTAAAAGTGTTCATGGTAGGTGTCACGATAGATGCCACCTTTTTATTTTTTTTTTTGATATTCAAATAAACGTAATTCATATCTCCAACTGTAACTAACTGGCAGCAGTTCTGTCGTAACTTACTGTAATTTTATTTTGTAGCAAAAATACTGTATTTTGTTTTACCATGCCGTTTAACTTGCTGTAAATGTATTTACAGTGTAATGTTGTTTAACTGTAAAATATGTTATTATTGTATTCATTTTTTGGTCCTTTCTTGAGTAATGCATTTTAAAACAATAGAAAACATACTGTTATACTGTAAAGTTTACTGTAATTGGTTTGCTTCACTTTTCAGTTACTGTAAAACTATATGCACAAATTGTAAAATTAGCAGTTCCATTAAAATAACAATGGAAAAAAAAAACAATGACAACTGTGTAACTTCATATTTTTAATTCTCAAATTCTCTTTCACTGGGATGATTCAGGTTATTAAAATGCATTTAGAATGATCACAAAATTCAACATGAGGCAGAACATTTATATATTTTATAACTTATATATAGTTATTTAGTTATAGTTATTCAATTTCACACGAAGATTGCCGTTTTTCTCCAAAAATTACCGATGATTACAAATGTGACATTGATTCAATAAACTAGAAGTTTTATTAAGAGACTTACTTTTTAGACACCATATTGCTTGTTTTTGCTCTATTTCGCCGACAAAAATCATCCCGAATACAGCCACAGCGCTGTTTTGTGTCTCTGCGCAACATGACGGTGTTTTCGTTCCACTGAATGAATCACTCGTTTAAATGATTCGATTCAATCGCAATGACTCACTTATTAACATTGACTTGCTGCCACCTACCGGCGGTTTTAATTTCACATTTCGGCTTTTTCTTTCTTTACTTTTTTTTTTGGGGGGGCATGTTTTAAATAATTTCAAATATCCGTATTCAATATTTCATGGTTAAAATAGCAAAACATTATTTATGCATTTGTAATTGCAGGTTGAATGCATTCATGTCTTGCATTAAACAAAGTACATGTGTGTAAATACATCTAAATGCAGCTTCAGATGCAGATTCTGTGTGGATTTAATTTGCTTGGTAACAGCCCAAATGTCTTCTTATTCTAATTCACCTGATTAAACGTAAGAATTTGACTCAAAAGATAATGGACACTTTTAGAAAAAATGGCTTTATAAAGGTAAGAATGCCCATAAAAGTTAAAAATCCATTTAAACTTATTGGAAAAGATAAATTTCTAATCAATATGAACTAATCACACAGAATATGAAATATTAAACTAGTAGTCAGCTGGGTCCTGCGGCAGTCCTTGGAAGGGTACCAGCACAATCAACACACTCGCACAAATAATCGTTCTAATTATCGAGAAAATCCCAGAAAATATCAGATAACTTTTTTGTCAATATCGCACAATACCGCATATACAGTGTTGTATGTACGTTAGAGACGGCCCTAGATTTGCGAATATCACATGCCGGGAAATGACCCTCTGGCCTCTGTTGGTTCTTTTGAAAGTCACAGATACTGTCAACGGACACCCGGCTCGTTTTTCATGTATCTTGCTCTGTTAACTGGCAAAAATTGACTTTACTAGGCTCCCTTATACATATTAACACCATTCTGTCAGCGGAAAGCCCCAGCTATCACAATCCCCCGACCAATGTCCATGTTTGGCACCCTCTCATGACATGTTGTTGCGGAGGAAAATAAATGCGAACTACATTCAGAATAAATGAGGGGGGGGGGGGGGGGGGGGGGGGGGGGGGGGGGGGGGGGGAAAGGGGGGGGGGGGGGGGGGGGGGGGGGGGGGGGGGGGGGGGGGGTGGGGGTGATTAAAAGAAAACAGTTAGGATGAGTTTAGCATTTCCTTAAACATTTTCCATTTGGTCACCAATTTATATTATTTATTTGACTACTTTCATCACGCATTTAATTATTTATATATGTATTTAAACAAGATTACGTGTATTTATACACACATTTATTTATTTGCCATTTATTTATTTATACACCCCGTTATTTATTTTATTTGTGTATTTATTTGTTTTAATTTTTGCAGGTTTGGTCCTCCATACCTAAACAGCTGTATTCTAATTCTTTAAACACCTAAATGTACACTAAGAGCTAATCTTACCTACTATAGTTAAGCTATCTATGTAATATTACTCCTCTCTGTCATTAGTGATAACTAACCCTTAAACATGTGGCCGAATTTGAAAAAGAAAAAAAAATCACTTACCCGAGATGATGAGTGAGCGCTTGGCTGCTGATCCGCCATTTTGGCGCCAGTGGTTTAAAACGGTGGCACTTCGTGGAATCGATTCATCTTCCCTCGGATAGTAATGCCTGTGACAATGATGCCGTATTTTTGACAGTGGTTTCGCACGCCGCACTTCGTGTCGCAATTCGCATGTCGTGCGTGTAACAGAGCTGTTGTGAAAACAACCGTTGTGTCTGTAAACTGTCATAGTCGTACATTTTGGAGTTGTACTCTAACAAACACACAAAATCTCGCATCTGTAAACTGTCGTGGGCATAGATTTTGGAATCCAACTCTGACAAAAAAACAGAATTACATACAATACTTCTAAATTACGCACGAGTAAATTAAAATGACCACATGCTTTGAATTACGTACGATTATTTTTGACAGTGATTTTATTCCATATGTCACGTGATGAACGAACGACTCGGAAAAACCCGAAGACTCGAACCAGGTGAACTACTTGACTAATTCCAGTACAGAACCTATAGGATGTTGCGCATGCGCGACTGAACGAATCACTCCCCGAGACGACTCGTTCTTCCCGAGTCACATTAAAGATTCTTTCAAAACGAACGAATCGTTCAAGAACGACCCAACACTTGTCGGAGAGCAGCGGGCAAACGATGAAGGACATTCCTACTTTGGTCTTGTAAGTATCTGTGTTTTCGTTTTGACATCGTAGTTGATAGTGACCCTTGACTAGGCCCACGGTTCAGCACGCATGTGTTCAGAGGATTCATTGCAAAATTTAATAGAGTAAAAGTTTTATAATTTGTATGTGTTTACAAACTCAATCGATTTTAAAACAGCGCAAGAGCAAAGAGCAAACAACAGAACAAACACAGCTTTGACAAAGATTAATCCATATAAATTTTTACAGTGAATGCACTCAGAAGAATTGGAGAAACTGAGGTGGAGTTTCAACATCTGGAAAAGATCCGGGCAGCAATTGTAAAAAAACAACAACAAAAACAACAAAAAAAACCTCTCCAAAACAACATTTCCTCACTAAAGCTCTCATCTTTGACAAAGTCCGTCATTTATTTTAATTATTATATTGAATTTGTTACTTGTTAGATACAGAGAGAGCATGAGCTAATTGAATAAAATATCTTTGTCATTGAACAAGTACAACAAGAATTATTTTGAAACTTCCAAATTGATAGTAAAGCTTAAGAATACAAATAATAAGTGCAAATAGCTCAGATGTGCAATGCAGCATTCAAACCTAAACAGAAAACATAATGTAATAAAACAATAGGAGTGAATTTATTATTCCATGTACATTTGAGGTTAATGTGTGTACTGGGCTACTTTTTAGTTACAGCAGCTATCACTGTGTTGTTATGAAGTCAGTTGTGCCAGACAATTTTGGAGGCAGAGACAGATTGTGGGGGGCACTAATAGGGAAAAACTTAAACCGCTGGAATAAAGTGTTTTAAAGGGTTAGTGATGGAAAACTTGCAGGTCAATGGGCATCAGTGTTTAAGGTTGGTAAACACTTGTACACGGACTCATATAATACTACCCGCCTGACATTGGCATGTGTTATTCAGGTGTCAAAGTTGTGCAGAGTTGAAGGAAGAAACCTCAAAGACAGTGCCAGAAGGATGCTGGACAGGTAAAGCCTACAAATCTTGCCACATTAATTGAACATTGTGGTGTCAATACTTAATAAGTTACAACGCAAATCAGAAATTTAAAAAATAATTCCTTTACTGGTCATTTTGAAATGTCAAACTTTGTCTGCAATTGTTAACCACCTCAATCTGTATTATATTTTAGGGTTTTAAAAAAATTCCCTCCTATCCAAATTCAACATGAAGGGGGGTGGTCCACTGCAGAAAGAGGCATTTGAAAAGACTGCACTGTTCTCGGTCATCAGAGGTATGTGTATAAAACACACAACATTTACCAGAGAGCTTCTCTCTTGTTTTTAACACACGTGATGGTGATCACTATATATATATATATATATATTATAATTTTTTTTAGTAGGCCTCCAAGCAAAAGAGAATGACTCCCTGACACAATTAGTGTAATTAAAGTAAAAGATTTTGTCAAGCTTTTCTTGTGCTTTTTTTTTCTTTCTTATTTGGCAGATGCTGTGATGACCAACTTCCCGGCAGCAACAGAGTTGGACTTGAGGAATGCAGTTGGGAGGCATTTTAAACAAGAAATAAAACCAATAATTAATAATTTCCTTTAAGTTCACTGTTGGTTGTTTTATTTGTTAAAATAAGTAAACCAACAAAAGGATTAATCTTTTTTATGTTGTCATTCATGTTTTAATGTTAAGTGTGATAACATCCTCTTGATTTGTATTAGATTTTTTTTTTCTTTTAAATATCTTAAGTTCATGTAAAATATTGAATATTTTTTCATGTTTATTGTTCTTATCTTAAGTTGTTAAAAACTTCCAATTTTTTCAATCATATATTTCTATTGTGTATTGTATTTATACAATATTATTTTGTCATTAATTCTTTTGTATTTATATCATTTTGTATTGTCTTAAGTTGTCCAAGTTGTTAAAAAATTTATTTTTCTTAATAAAAGCTGTTAGTCAAAGATGAAGTTTAGGTGAGGAATGTTGGTTTGGAGAGGTTTTTTTTTTTTTTTTTTTTTTACAATTGCTGCCCGGATCTTTTCCAGATGTTGAAACTCCACCTCAGTTTCTCCAATTCTTCTGAGTGCATTCACTGTAAAATGTGGATTGCCATTTTGTTGTCTATTAGACGTATATATGTAGTCTTTTATTAGCCGTCTAATTATGGAGTGGGGTGGCTAGTCTATAAATGGGCTATGGTTAGACGTCTATTAGATTTTCACTGACAGCCCAAATTTAGCCTCGTTTTAGCCTAGACGTCTAGGCTATATTTAGACGTCTAATAGACGTCTTTTAAACGCAAAATTGCTTGCTGGGTTTGAGGTGTCCTCAAAATAAAAATTCTATATCCTAAAATTGTTTGAAAAATATGTCAGTCTCGTCCTCTGCTGTGGGTGCGTTAGAAAGGCTTGAATGGGCCGCGTAGCTGTTGAGCAATATTTAACTTTCAATTGAGCGACCTACACTGGGCGTGACTTTCTGTAAATCTTGGACACTCGCGTTGTTCGCGTATTATCTCCTCATTTCTTGTCATATCTCCTATTGGACTCTGATGTTTAATTTGTGCGGTGATGACAAGCACTTTCACTTTTAAAGTAACAGTCGCAAAACCTGGACGAATCGTGTGAAGTGCTTCATAAAGCCTGTTTTCCTCCGGACCAGTCTTCTAGGTTTGCTCAGCCAGAGGCTCTTTGATAATGTTGGAGTGTTTATTGACGATCTTTCTGGGCTTTATCTCCGTGCTGCTGTTCTGCGCTTTCTGCGGACGCAGAAGGTGAGTTTTCTGATATTTTGCTGCATGTTGGCAAATGTAGTCATGTAGACGATTTTCAATAGGCAGACGCCTTTTGTTCAAATATTTGAAGAAACATGATGCATCAACAGATTCATGATTAGTGTGAATGTCCAAACAGATGAAACTAAATGTTATAATCGTCATTCATCACTTAAAGTACATTTAAGCCGCGTTGGTACTGAAGTGTCTGTTAAGACGATATGAATAATTCACAGCAGGACTGGCAGCTTGTTTACTCCGTTTGAAATTGAACCTTTCAATAGAAGGCTTCCAGTGCGGGTAGTCCCACAAGAATCTTTTCTTTCGAACAATATGAACCGATTCAGTGACTCGATTACGTAATCGCGTTGTCCTCTAATTAATAAAGCCATATGTAGAGGTACAATTTTTTATTACATGTTATTTATAAAGATGCTTATAATTTAATTGGTTCCAGTACCATTTGTTGCAGCCATGATTTGGTTTATAAATCATTACGTCATCTTAAAGGGGTCCTATTATGCTTTTTCACTTTTTTAAATTTTAGTCAGTGTGTAGTGTGTATGTTTGGGCATAAAAAAGATCTAGAAAGTTACAAATCTCAAAGTCCACTCCAAAGGGAGATATTTCGTTTTTTTAAAAATCCCTTTTCAAGAACTACAACTAACGGCTCGTTTGGACTACAGCGTTTGTTTTCCGGGCTTTGTGATATCACAAAGCGGCTCATTAGAATATCATTAAAAATAATTCCTCCCTACAGAAATTCGAATGGTTGGGGGGTGAGGAGGGGCGAGGTCGTGGTTAGAACGCCTGGTTGAGTGCATCAGACAAGACGACAAAGAAGAAGTGCTGCTGTAGAGTTAGTGCATCAGACGAGACGACGAAGAAGAAGAGCTGCTGTGCTGTAACGTCAAATTTTCGGCATGTCTAGAACAATTCTTACAAGTATAACATGACGTAGCTGGGCGCCGCGGACTGACACCGGGGGGGGGGGAACGGTGTTGCCTACAACTCATGAAATAAGAGTTTGAATTTAAAGAGTGCTGCTCTTCTCGTCCGGTGTGCGACCGCCTGAAATGCTGTTTTTTTTCACCTCCGTGCCCAAACGTCTTTGTTTGGGCTTCCGAAAGCAGATGATGTCAGGAAACAGTGGTTGCAATTTATTTTTTAACTCTGGCCCTGAGCATTACAACCCCAATTTGCTAATGTGTGCTGCGCATTTTACTGAGGGGGGGGGGGGGGAGGACAGCTTCCACAACATGAGGGAGTACAGTGCCTGTTTCGCCAAAAAGCTTTTGTTGAAAGACGGAGCAAGGAGAGTGGCTGTACTGAAACACCGTCTAAGCTGTTCTCCAATCACAATGCACTGGGACAGCTAACCAATCACAACACATTTTGTTTTTTCGGAAGGCGGACCTTCATCAAAGCCGGAACTAATCGAGCCGTTTGTGCCAGGCTGGGGAGAAAGGTATTTTAATAATGTAAATTATTGCGTTTTTCGAACCACCAAGCATGATAGCATGTTTCTAGTACGCCCCCAAAACAAAATCAAAACTTTGTAAAAGAGCATAATAAGACCCCTTTAATATAATTCTTTAATTATATATTATATTTTATAATATAATTCTAACCAATCGTTCAGAGCTGCGTTTCCCAAAAGCATCGTATCTGTAGTAGATCGTATTAGAGACCACTGGTACATGCATTGTGAACTGGTTTAAATGGTTAATTGAAAAAATTAAACTGAAAGATCGACTCTTGCATTATTTTGGCGCAAACTAAGATCCTATTGATTCAAAACCGCTTGTTTGCATGTTGAAACAAGAATGTGCATTGCAACATAACTGAAGCACACTGCATGTTACCTTTAACTAAAACTATTAAAGGTGTCATATGATGCGATTTAAAATTTTCATTTCTCTTTGGAGTGATACAAGCTATTGGTGCATAAAGAAGATCTGTAAAGCTGCAAAGACTAAAGTCTCAAATCCAAAGAGATATTCTTTATAAAAGTTAAGAGTCAATCACGCCCTCCTAAAACGGCTCGTTCTAACACGCCCCAACATATCTACCTCACTATGTGGGAAGATTTGCAAACGCCACCCAAATGTTAAGGCGTAACTTTTATTCTCGCTGTATATTGTTGCTGCCGCTGCCGCCGCCATGGTGTGGAGACGCTGTGTGTTTACAAACCCTGTGTGTTTCGTTGTGAAAGCGAAACTACTTTGTTTGGCCTTCCAAAAGAGGACGATATCCGCTTCGTCATGCCTAGAGCTGAACCGTGCTGGTCGCTGAGGATCACCAGATCGGCTTTCACCATGGACGAAGCGGAGTCCAGCCCGGGGTCGTCACATGTGGTTGCCGCAAGCCCACCCAACAAAGCCACCAGCGTTCCTTTGTCGCATCGCTGTGTGTTTCGTTGAAAAGCGAAACTACTTTGTTTACCTTCCAAAAGAGGACACAACTAGAAATCAGTGGTTAAGTTGTATTTACAACACTGTTCCAGAACAGTTCAACCCAAATATTCAGATGTGTGCAGCACATTTTGCGGATGAGGACTGTTTCCTGTGAGAGTAGCCTACAATGCCTACAATGTTTGTTTCTATAAAGTGGGGCAGTTCCAACTTTGCTAGGACAGTCTGGCACTCACAGCCTGTAAGTAAGTTTTTTTATATTTAAAGAATTTGCCACTGACGATTCAAACGCGAGTTTTGAGTAGTGTAGAGTAGCGCTTGTTGTTTGTCATTTCTCCAGACATGGTTTTATGTTTACAGAGCGCGATACGCAACGAATAAAAAGACAGTATAAGTCATTATAATCAGTAATTATGTCCCCACTGGATGCAACAAATGCCTCATTTTTAATGTTTTTGTCTCGTCGCTCTGGCTGGACACGGCATCAACAGTATGTTAAGGGGCGTAACATTTGCGTCACATGCTTGAGGTATTCAGCCAATCACAACGCACTGGATAGCTGGCCAATCGGAGCACACCTCGCTTTTCAGAACGATGAACTTTGTAAACATCAACACGTTTCAGAAAGGCGGGGCATAGAGAAGCAACAATAATGTACATTATGTGGAAAATAATGTGTTTTTTGAACCTTAAACCGCATAAACACATTGCATTACACCAAATACACAACATAATGTTCTTTTTAGCAGCGTCATATGACCCCTTTAAGTTAACCTGAAAATTAACATCCGTACTTAATTTGTGTATAGTCTCTGTGCAGAGGCTTTTAGTCAGAGATTTACCCCACTATGGGCTGCAGTGTTTACTTGTTCAGTTAGCAAGCTGCAGTCTCAAAAGGATGTTTGGAGAACTAATTCCCGAAGGGCCACCCCATCCTTTTCTGGTCAGTCTCTAAACGTAGGACATGGGAGATATACATCAGCAGTAGATCATTACACAGTATTCTCAGTAACTGAGTCCTGGTTTTGTCATTTGAGATAAAACTTGCTGTTAAAACAAACTGAAACAATGAAGCATTTTGTTTAGCACAATTATATCATTGCTTTACCACAGAGAACATTATTAAGTAAGCAGGTGAACTACGTGGTTGGGGTTTGTTTGAGTTTGTGTGTTTGTCTGAGTGAGTATTATATAATGACATAGAATGGCAGTCTCTTAGACATAGTTGAAACAAGCATGTTAAAAAAAAAACATGACTGTTACATTGTGTGTGCATGCTGCAGGAAGGACGGTGAGCCGCCGCTGATTAAAGGCTGGATTCCATTCATGGGAAAAGCTTTAGAATTCAGAAAAAACTCTCAGCAGTTTCTTACACAACTGCAGCAGGAGCATGGAGATGTTTTTACTGTACTTATAGCAGGTACATCTGACAAACACACACACATGTTTACTTAGCATTATTTATACACAAATATATATTTTTTTTAAACGAGAACATCTTCTGACTTCTAACAAAATGAGTATTTTGTCATTTTTAACTGAACTTTGTACTCCCTGGTTTCCTTTTGCTCTTCCTCTCAGACACACTGTTATGCAACACATGCTGACATAGTTATTGTAATTAAAAAGATATGGTCCTGAAAGAGGATAGCAATTTTTTAATAGCTTACAATAAGGTTACAGTTTTTATAACCGTAAAAGAGAAAGTGTATATTTTAGATCAGGGGTGCCCAACCCTGCTCCTGGCGATCGACTCTCCTGCAAAGTTCAGCTCCAACCCTAATCAAACACACCTGAAGCAGCTAATTAAGGTATTCAGGACACCCCCCCCCATCCCATGTCATTTTTCAATAAATTTGAGGTGATTTTTATTATTATTATTTTGTACTTTTTTTCTGGGTAGTTTCTAGGTGGTTTACTAAACAAAATCAAAAGAGTCCACTCTGACTCAGAAAGTCTGATATTATGGTACAGTACCTATATTTGTTCCTCCTTGGAGTTTTATTTTATTTTTTATTTTTTATTTGTTTTGTTTGTGTGTTTTTATTTTATTTTGTCTTCTTGAGAATTGTAAGTCTGTAGCACCAAGAGAAAGTTACAAGTTGTGAAATCCTTAGAGATTAGTTCTAAGTGATGTTAGCAGACACAACTAAAATCATGCAAAAAATATAGAACAAAAAATTATCTGGAAAAAAAACCATTATCTGAAGTAGAGCTTGTCAAACTGCTGGACATTATGCATTATGTCATGACATACAGCTATTTATTTTGTATGTTTCTTTAGGAAGGTACATAACATTCATAATGAACCCCCTCCAGTACCCGTCTGTGATCAAACATGGAAAACAGCTGGATTTCCACACGTTTTCAGACAGCGCAGCATCCAGGACGTTTGGTTACCCACCGGTCCTGAGTGGCCTCTTCCCTGGAATGAATGACAGCCTCCAGCGGAGTTACACTCTGCTGCAGGGGCCTGCCCTCGACCCGCTCATGTTCAGCATGATGGGAAACTTACAGCAGGTCCTGCGACACCGTTTTCTGCCCAGTGAAGCGTCTGGGTCTGATGGCGACTGGCAAGAGGCGGAACTATATGAGTTCTGTAAATGCGTAATGTTTCAGACCACATTTAACACGCTATATGGACATTCGTCAAATCTGCATCTGGATCAGCTGCGAGAGGACTTTGAGAAGTTCGATGCCATTTTCCCTTTACTAATGGCCTGTGTTCCCATCGCCTTGCTGGGAAAGACCAAAGAAATTCGTGAGAAGCTGACAAGATTTTTCCATCCTCAAAGAATGGCAGAATGGAGGGCTCCATGCGAGTTCATACAGACCCGAATGGCCCTGTTCCAGGAGTATGACACGCTTCAGGACAGAGATAAAGCAGGTGACTCTCCCACATACACACACACAAACATACACACTCATACAGAAAATCTAAAATCCTTCTTGCGGGGCCCACATATGACTGTGAAGTGTGTTGCTTATGGTAAATGTCCCATCTACAGAAGTATGATAATTTTCCCATCATGACATGAAGAACCCTGGTCTGTTCAGTTTCATGTGTGTTACCATGATGGTGTTTAGTGTTTGTGTGAATGCCACTGTGCACCTTCTATATATGTTATTATTGAAAAGCTTCTTGTGATGGGCTTTGGTTCATCGTGTGACTTTCTCATCACCACCTGCATTTGGTGGTTATCAGTATATTACAAAAGGTACAAAACAGATTTCAGTACATCAATATGTTGATATATTAACATTATTTCAGTTAATGAAATTACGGTATTTAACTGTAAATTTAAGTTAAAACCTAAAATGGTGCTACCGTATTTTTTACGGTAAAATTCTGGTAATCACAGCTGCCGGTTTTTTACCGTAAATTTTACGGAATTTTTTTTACAGTGTGGTTAATGTGTCAATTTAACTACACTTTGTTATATGAACAGTAAGTACACAGTGTTAAGTCTCATAGTTAGTTGTAATCTGTATGGTTGTGTTTCAATAAAATGAATCAGATCATAAGAGTAATTGGTCCAGGAATCGGACTTTACTAGTTGCGCTGTCTGTTTTGCGCTTAAGATTGACAATAATTAGGGCACTATGAAATCCATTTTACTTTTTGCCAAATTCTGTTTTTTCAATTAAAATTTTTCTAGACTCTGTTTTAATGGTTAAATTCAATTTTATTAATAAAAAAGCATGCCTAAAAGCATTGAAATTGAAATCATAAAGCTTACACAATTTAACATCAATTTATTAAAAGTTGAACAAAAATTACATTTTTAAGGCCTTATGAAATATGTTATATTTTTTCTCAGATTCAGTTTTTTTTTACTAAATTCTGTGTTTTCCAGTAATTTTCTGGATTCCATTTTAATTGTTTAATTAAATTGTAGTAATCAAAAAACAAACAACAAACATTAATTTATTCATTTTATTTTATTTTATTTTTAAATTTTTTTCCTTCAGAAATACTGTGTTTTTCTGGTAAATAATTTTTATAATAAATATTGCTTTAAAATTATGTTTTAATGCAAATTTTATTAGTAGCAATAGCAAAATTATACGCGTTATACAGTAAATTTTTTATGACCTGATTCCTTGATTCTGTCTGCATTTTCCTCTTTTTTTTTTTTTTTTTTTTTTTCTTGTCAGACAGTAATATATGATCGGAATTTAGTGGAGAGTTAGAATGGGGGAGTTGGGAATGGGAAAGGTCCATGAGGCAGGATTCGATCTCGGGACACCCGAAGCGCAACTGCGCCATATAACAACACACACACACACACCACACTTTAATTTCAGTTTTAGTGTTTTTTTTTTTTTTTGCTACTTCAAAGTTAACGTGTTTTTAATTTCATGTAGTTGCCAGGGCAGCATTTATTGTCAGACATTATTGCTGATTTGACTCGTTTTAATGAATCATAATCTTGACAAACTGCTTTGGAGATTTCGGTACTTCCCCATTCAAGTATAAAAGACTTGTACATGCATGCCTGTTCCCCACATTATATTCCTGCCTTGGGGTGTTGCCAAGATGACTGTTGATAACTGGCTTGTAAATTGACTTGTGTTAAAGGGTCTTTTTGCCATCAGTTTCTGTCTGATGAAATGCTGGAAGCAGGATGTGCATGAACAAATACAGTATTACACACAACGAACGCTCATCATGACTTTGCTGCATTGGTTTGGACCAGTGCCCAATGGTTTACACACACATACACTTAGCTTTCTTTCTGTCTCTGTCCACAGCACATCATTTTGCCATGCTGTGGGCATCAGTGGGAAACACTATCCCAGCAGCCTTCTGGTGTCTTTACCACCTCATCTCCTGCCCGGAAGCCCTTGAAGCAGTGAGAGCAGAGATTGTCAATGTGGTTGGAGAGAAGAACATGCAGTTGGTCTTTGAAGAAGACATCACAATTACACGACAGCAACTAGAACAGATGGTTTACCTGGGTAACACGCACACATTCTTACATAGAAACCCATCAAACACATTTTAATTATTGTCTAAGCAGTGCTATCGATTTGAAGTTACTATGCCAGTTTTCAAGTTCAGTCTTTTTCTCTCTACAGAGAGTTCAGTAAACGAGAGTTTACGTCTCTCCTCTGTATCAATGAACATCCGTGTGGTTCAGGAAGATTTCTATTTGCGTCTGGATGCCCAGCATTCAATCAACGTACGAAAAGATGACATTGTTGCTCTTTACCCACAAACCACACACCTTGACCCTGAAATATACGATCAGCCTCAGGTAACATGCATCTGCAGCTACCTAGATCAGTGATTCTCAACCAGAACGCCTCTTACTTCAAGCCTCAGTAATTATTATCAATGCTGAAGACAATTTTTGCTGCTTCATATTATTGTGGAAACTGCAATTATTATTTTATTATTATATTACCATTCAAAAGTTTAGGGAGAGTAAGATTTCAAAAAAGAAATGAATACATAAATTAATACTTATTACTAAATTGATCAAAAGGAAAGACTTGTAAAGAATGGTACAACATGATTCTGTTCTGAATAAATGCTGTTCTTTTGAAATTTTCATTTATCAAAGAATACTGAAAAACATCTGAGGATTTCCACAAAAATATTAAACAAATCCCGTTTTCATCATTGATGATAATAAGAATTATTATCAATAATTGAGTACCAATAATACCAGCATACTGTAATGATTTCTGAAGGATCACGTGACACAGAAGACTGGAGTAATTACCATCAAAGGAATAAATTACAATTTATTACTCATCCAATAAATCCTAAACTAGAAAAAAACTAGAAGTCACAACTTTTGAATACTGTTATGGACAACGGGGGACATGAAGTCAAAAAGTTGAGAATCACTGCTCTAGATCCACCTAGCAGACCTCATTGTAAACATACTTCTTTATTGTTAGAAAACGTATTTATTGAAATGTCTTTTATGTGTGGTTTCTTGTAGCGCTTCCAATTTGACCGTTTTGTGGAGGATGGGAAGGAAAAAACAGATTTTTATAAATGTGGCCAGAAGGTCCGGTACTATCGTATGCCTTTCGGCTCTGGAGCCACACAGTGTCCAGGGCGTTTTTTTGCGATGAATGAGCTGAAGCAGTTTGTGTGTGTGGCCTTGCTCATGTGGGAAATGCAGTGGCTGGAGAACCAGCAGGAGGTGATGCTAGACAACAGCCGTGCTGGTCTGGGCATCATGCCACCTGCTAATCAAATCACTTTCAGATACAGAACTAGAAAACCAGGGGACAGTATGAAGAGGGATGAATTAACTAAATGAATAGAGAGTGACTGTCGTCTGGTCAGTGCTTGTGTATTTTCCTTTCATTTTTTCACAGGGTGCATGCAAAGATTTTGTAAATAATGCAAGCTGCAGTATACATAACACTGCCATGGAAAAATCTCATCTTTGAATGAGCTAAACATACCGTATACACTGCAGTTTGAATCAGGGTTGATGCATTACAGTGAACAGCTTTCTTTGTATAGTATCTCACAGAAGCGAGTACACCCCTCACATTTTTGTAAATATTTTATTATATCTTTTCATGTGACAACACTGAAGAAATGACACTTTGCTACAATGTAAAGTAGTGAGTGTACAGCTTGTATAACAGTGTAAATTTGCTGTCCCTCAAAATAATTCAACACACAGCCATTAATGTCTAAGCTGCTGGCCACAAAAGTGAGTACACCCCTAAGTGAAAATGTCCAAATTGGGCCCAATTAGCCATTTTCTCTCCCGGTGTCATGTGACTCATTAGTGTTACAAGGTCTCAGGTGTGAATGGGGAGCAGGTGTGTTAAATTTGGTGTTATTGCTCTCACTCTATCATACTGGTCACTGGAATTTCAACATGGCATCTCATGGCAAAGAATTCTCTGAGGATCTGAAAAAAATAATTGTTGCTCTACATAAAGATGGCGTAGGCTGTAAGAAGATTGCCAAGACCCTGAAACTGAGCTGCAGCACGGTGGCCAAGACCATACAGCGGTTTAACAGGACAGGTTCCACTCAGAACAGGCCTCGCCATGGTCGACCAAAGAAGTTGAGTGCACGTGCTCAGCGTCATATCCAGAGGTTGTGTTTGGGAAATAGACGTATGAGTGCTGCCAGCATTGCTGCAGAGGTTGAAGGGGTGGTAGTGCTCAGACCATACGCCGCACACTGCATTAAATTGGTCTGCATGGATGTCGTCCCAGAAGGAAGCTTCTTCTAAAGTTGATGAACAAGAAAGCCCGCAAACAGTTTTCTGAAGACAAGCAGACTAAGGACATGGATTACTGGAACCATGTCCTGTGGTCTGATGAGACCAAGATAAACTTATTTGGTTTAGATGGTGTCAAGCGTGTGTGGCGGCATCCTGGTGAGGAGTACAAAGACAAGTGTGTGTCTTGCCTACAGTCAAGCATGTTGGTGGGAGTGTCATGGTCTGGGGCTGTATGAGTGTTGCCGGCACTGGGGAGCTACAGTTCAGTGAGGGAACCATGAATGCCAACATGTACGGTGACATACTGAAGCAGAGCATGATCACCACCCTTCGGAGACTGGGCCGCAGGACAGTATTCCAACATGATAACGACCCCAAAACACCTGATAGTAAGGGTGATGGATTGGCCAAGCATGTCTCCAGACCTTAACCCTATTGAGCATCTGTGGGGCATCTTCAAACGGAAGGTGGAGGATTGCAAGGTCTCTAACATCCACCAGCTCTGTGATGTCGTCATGGAGGTGTGGAAGAGGACTCCAGTGGCAACCTGTTAAGCTCTGGTGAACTCCATGCCCAAGTGGGTTAAGGCAGTGCTGGAAAATAATTGTGGGCGCACAAAATATTGACACTTTGGCCCAATTTGGACATTTTCACTTAAAGGTGTACTCACTTTTGTGGCCAGCGGTTTAGACATTAATGGCTGTGTGTTGAGTTATTTTGAGGGGAAAGCAAATTTACACTGTTATACAAGCTGTACACTCACTACTTTACATTGTAGCAAGTGTCATTTCTTCAGTGTTGTCACATGAATATATATAGATTACAAATCTTTACAACAATGTGAGGGTGTCCTCACTTCTGTCAGATACTGTTATGCTACTTTGAGGTAAGGACAGCTTTTCAAACCATCTTCCTCTCATAAATCCAATTTTATCCTTCCTGGGTGAAAATAAAGTGGCAAATGCTGCATATGCCAGTAAACGTGATTTCATGGCAGCTGCAGTCTGCAGCTCATCATCTAGACCAAGTTCCCAACCCTGCCTTCCTGGCGATCGACTTTCCTGCAAAGTTTAGCTCCAACTCTAATCAAAGACACCTGACTTTAATTTTTAAACTGATCTTGAATACCCTAATTAGTTGCTGTGTTTGATTAGGGTTGGAGCTGAAATTTGCAGGACAGTCGATCGCCAGCAGGTTGGGCACCCCTGATCTAGACTAATCATTTCTTGATTCCAGCATTGAATATTAAAAGGTAAATGTTTCTGCTGTTTTATTTTATTTTTTAACCTTTATAATTTGGTCAGGATTATTCATAAAGTCATAAAATGCATATTGAATAAACAAATTGCTGTTCAAAAGTTTGGGGTCAGTAAGATTTTTTGATATTTTTGAAGTCTCTAAGTTCACCAGGCTACATTAATGTGATTTAAAAACTTAAAAACTGTAAAGTGAAAAATTATTACAATTTAAAATAACTGATTTCTATTTTAATGTTATAAAATGTAATCTGTAATGGCAAAGCTAAATTTTTGGCAGCAACCAGTGTCGCATGATCCTTCAGAAATCATTGTAACATGCCGATTTGATGCTCAAGAAACATTTACCATCAATTTTGAAAACAGTATGCTGCTTAAAATTTTTATGTAAACTGTGATCAGCTTTTCTCAGGATTCTTCGATGAATAGAAAGTTCAAAATAAAAAAAATATTTGAAATTGAAATCTTTTGTAACAATGTAAAGTCTTTACTGCCACTTTTGATCAATTTAAGGCATGCTTGCTTAAAAGTATTAAGATCTTACTGACCCCAAACCTTTGAATAGTAATGTACACAAATTATTACTTATTTAATGTTTACTGGTTGATATTACAGTTTTTTTTAATATCACTACTGGTCAGTATTTCATATTTTATCAGTTGATATTGGAAACTTAATTATGCATGCTCATTTAAACGATCTTTGCTTTGATTTAACATCCTATTAAATTTCATCTTTAAAAACACCTAACCATTTAATAACATTGTAAAGTACAATCTTTAGCATATTACTTCAATACTATTACAGCATATACTCTGCTGATACACTCAGTGGCAAGTTCAAATACAGTTTGCACACAGAAATCAGACAAAGGCATCATGGGACACTCTATACTTTACTGGAATGTTGGAGACGGCATGTGCAAAATGAACAAATGTAACTCGCTTCAATAGCAACTGTACTACACTAACAAAAATAAAACACCTCCACATTCTTAATGTGGCTCAAGTTTCTTTTTTATACTAAAAATTGTAACAGTCAACATAAATACTTTTACTCCCACAAACCACAAATAAGATGACAATTATTCGTGCATATTAAGTTGCTGCCACCTTTTCACAGATTAAATCAGATATCAGACATTGCAACAGGTGGACCCCAGGTAAGCAAAATTCAGGGTCAAAGAGCAAGGTTAGCAGATGTTTTTGTGGAGTGATGCTTTTAGAAGTGATGCTCTTGTTAACATTTTAACTTGTTATTGCATGGTCCTCAGGTCAGAAGCCAATGTCAAGTTGTATCTTCTGCTCAAAAACAGCAATGATAAGCATGATGCCAAAGCCTAGGAGTATCCCAGCATTCTGCAGGAGGAAGAAACCATAGTGACTGAAGCCTGCTTCACTCGCATCATTATGTAACATCTCCGGTACCTATAAAACACACAAAAAGGTCAATTTTAGAGATCACGGTTTCAACCAGGTAAACACAAATGACCATAATGTGTTGCAAAAAAATAATAAAAAAATCTATATATATATATTTCACACTAAAAATATATATTTTTCCTTAAAAATACATACAGTAATTAGATACTATATATATTGAAAATAAAAAAGAACATTGCAATTATTTATATATTACTACAGTTTTTATTAATATTTTGAAAAGGTGTTTTATATTTTCAGTTTTCATTCGAATTTGGCTAATTTTGTTTGTTTTTTATTTAGACAGTAATTTTAGTTTTTATTTAAATATTTAACTTTATTTCAGCTGTATTTCAATTAACAGAATGCTTTTAATAGTTGGGCCCTCCTCAATCACAGAATTTCTCTGTTTCTGTGCTACTCACCATGTCCACAAGAGCGACGTACAAGAACAACCCAGCCGTGAGAGCAAAGATCCATGTAGCAACATTTTCAGCATAATGACCAATCAGAATGCCTGTGATCATGCCTAAATATCCCATCAGGGCTGAGAGCAGATTGTACAGGATGGCCTGTCGTACTGACATACCTGCCTTCAGCAAGACTGCAAAATCACCTGCGTAAAAAAAAAAAAACCTTTCCAGCATGTGATGAACAACACCTGACTTCTGATTCCTTTGCCAATTCATACACCGATTCATTTCTAAAGACAAACATAACTGTC
Organism: Sinocyclocheilus anophthalmus; assembly: GCA_018155175.1. Taxonomy (NCBI): domain Eukaryota; kingdom Metazoa; phylum Chordata; class Actinopteri; order Cypriniformes; family Cyprinidae; genus Sinocyclocheilus; species Sinocyclocheilus anophthalmus. The sequence goes on along the minus strand of JADLZN010005470.1, from coordinate 117,229 downwards.
ACTGTGATGACAGACAATGTCTTACCAAGCTCATGAGGAAGCTCATGGCAGAACACAGCGACTGAGGTACTAAGACCACTGGACAAACCTTCAGTGAAAGCCGCCCCTGAAATACAAAATTGCATATAATCTTTAAATGCTGTTCCAAAGTATGCAAAAGCCTTGGTATGCATTTTTTGTGAAACTTTTGACACATCAATTTTATTATATGCACAGTATATACAGATGCATATTTAGCATTAACTATCTATGTAACGATTTAAGTTGCCATCCTCAGATAACAAATGAAGATTTTTTTTTTTTATTTTAAATATATTTTTTATTTATATAAATAAAAAGAAAAATGATATAATATAAAAAATAAATTATGCATTTTAAAGGTATACATAAAAAAAATATATTATATATAAATATAAACAATTGTGAAAGCCTGTATGTGATTTGTAAATACATGCAAAAACAGGTGGTTTCAAAAGTGCACCAACAAGTTTATCAAAGCCTGTATAGTGGACACTGTATGCATAAACTTTTTTACACTTGTATTGCACGTCCAAGGTTTCATTTGTTCTGTGTGTGTGTGTGTAAAACATACCTATGGCAAGTCCGTCGCTGAAGTTGTGAAGCCCGTCTCCCATGATGACCATCCAGGCGAGCGTGGCCACGCCAGCCTCCTGGAAGTGCTGGAGCGAGTAGGAGTGTGTGTGTCGGTGCGTGTGTGTGTGCGGGTGGTGGTTCTGGGAGTGGTGGTGATGCAGTATGTGGTGATAGTCATGGTGATGATGATGTTGCTCATCTGATTGGCCAACAGTGTCATGGAAGTGGGAGTGGCATTTGTTTTCACAGTCAACATCATTGTAGAGCTCTGCCCCCAACATCACCTCCTCTTCCTCTGCAACACCCCGCCCACATGCACTTCCACCATTTGTTTCAGCATTACCCTCAATCGTCTTGACATCATTGTCTTCTAATGACGGCAGTTTCTCAGATTCCAAAACCTCTGTGGTGAACTCAACCCTCTTTTGCACCTACAAGCATAAAAATAACATTTTAAATTACAGAAATTCAAGGAACACCTCTATGCAACATCCATGTCATTATAACATTTAGGAAATTAATACTATGACTTTTGAAATGGCTAAAAGAAGAATGTGAATTACGCGACTATAACATGAAATAGGAGATCTTAGACTTGCTTTTCTGACCTTCTGTTTTTTGTCCTTGTACATTTTGCCGAGGGTCAGGAAGTGTTCGATGAGGAACATGATGTAGACTCCACTCAGAGCTGTGAGCCCCGTCCACACCGGCCGAAGGGAATCCTCTTCCACCTCTTCACCATGGTGATGATGCTCAGAGTGGCCGTGCTGGTGATGACTCTGAGACTGAGAGACGCCAATCAAAGGTCAGGACATTTTAAATAACATGCCTTTGACTTTTTATTTTGTAGAATAGAGAAAAACATGTCTATAATACACACTACCATTCTGTTTAAAAGTTTGGTGTCAGTAAGATTTTGTTTACGTAATTAGCACTTTTATTCACCAAGCTTGCATTAAACTGATCAAAAGTTAGAGGAAAGACATTTACAAAGTTACAAATGTATCACAGTTTCAGAAAAATACATTTAATTAAGCAGCACAGCTGTTTTCAGCATTGGTAATAATAAGAAATGTTTTGTTGAGTATCAAATCAGCATACTGGAATGATTTCAAAGGGTGATTTCTAAAGTGCATGATTTCTAAAATCAGTTTTGCATCACAGGAATAAATTACATTTTAAAATCCAATAGAAAACAGAAACAATTTTCAATTAGAAAACAGATGTTTTTAATTGTAATAATATTACTTTTACTGTTTTTTTTTTATTCAAATGAGCAGACTTTTAAAAACATTTAAAAAGTCTTACTGACCCCAAATGTTTGAATGGTAGTTTATGTGCATTTGTAAATATGCAATCACAGGTGACTTCCCATGATTCAATCATATTAGTAAAAACACAGACCAAAAAACAACAACAACTAAATACTAAATTTGAAAGCAAGTTTGTGTCTTACATGTGGTATGAGGTGGAGGAGAGCATCTCCGCTCAGAGTTCCCACTGCAAGGGCCACCAGGAAGCTCAGCAGGAAGTTGAAGCAAACTCGGTTCATGAGTGGGATCAAAACCACACCAACTAACGCCAGCAAACTGATCAAAGTGATGGAGAGAAACCCTCCTACCCATGCTGTAACACAAACACACAATTTTTAGAAAGGCTGCATTTTTCACAATAGTACCACACATTTGTTATTTTTGTGGTATCAGTGGATATTGGATATTTCATTGTACATGATCATTTTTACATTAAGATTACCTTTGCCATCACTTAACGCTCACTCAAAGATTAGACCGTTAGCATCTCGCTCAAAAATGACCAGAGTTATCATTACGCCTGCTCCACCCATGGTACGGCAGCAAAGTTCCTTGATTATTACGCCGGAATGAGAGTATAGTTCCTAGCCATATCAGCCTAGAAAATCGCAACTTTTCATTTTCCGTCGGTCTTAGTACACGATGTAACTATAGAAGAGTCAAGTTTTAAATAGGAAAAATATAGAAACTCTTTGGTCATTTTTGAGTGAGATGCTAACGGTCTAATCAGATTCAATGATCTATGCTAAGCTAAGCTAAAAGTGCTACCGCCAGACCCGGAGATCGGCTGAATGGATTCGAAAACGGTAAAACTCAACTGTTTAACTCTAGGGGAGTTGGAAAATGAGCCTATGTTCAAAACTCGTCGAGTGTTCCTTTATAAAATGCCTAAAGCTAAACCTCCCTTGTATTCACATTTCTAAACCTGTTGTCCAACAAAAGAGAATATTATATCCTTTTTACTCCACAACACCAGTCAAATGATTCCTTTTGTGATCTGATGAGGCTTCTTGTCACAGAATGAGGCAGAAAATATGTTCCATATGCTACTTTAAAAAGAATACATCGATTAGCAGTAGATTATAAATTAGGGTGACCATACGCCCTCTTTTCCGCGGACCTACAATTTTTTTTTTGGACCTACAAAAATGCGTCCGGCCGGGATTTCTTAATTGCCCAAAATGTCCGGGATTCGGCTGTTTTCTTAATCCCACTCCCGCTGAATCTCTGACCATTGCCGCCTGCTCCCTCAACACATGTTTCGCTCCCGCGATTTTCATGTCCACTCCTTTAAACATTCTAATATTGTATATAATTTTGGCGGATCAGGGACCCGCTCTCAGGATGCGGTGTATTTAAATATTTTTGAATAAGCGTTTGCGCTGTTTACTTTCACTTTCGCGATCACACACACTCTGTGTAAAGGGAGCACATCTTACAAGATCAGATATTTGTCAATGAGCTCAGAATCTGTTGAGCAGCAAATACTCCAGCATGGTCTTGAGTCATCTCTCCTTATTCTCGACCTGTGATCAGTCAAAGCTGACTCCGGTAGCTCTTGTTGGATGCAGGGTTGCCAAGTCCGCATTTTTTCCACAGAATTGGGCTACTTTTAAACTGTTGCCATGGATTGCTTTTCCCAAGTGGGTTAAAGGTTTGAAATATTGCATAAATTACATTTGACTGAAATGCTTGTATTGAAACATTTTGCATTAAAAACGACCCCCTAACGACCCAAACGATACCCAACCCTACAAAAAGTATAGAATTTTAGTATTGAACATTCATTGATTATCAAAAAATTAAAATAAATTATCATCTTATTTTCATACTGTGCATAACTAAACCAATAGGACTCCCACACAGTTATGATTTTCTCTGGCTGAACTTAATACAAAATGTAATTTGCATAAATAGATGACACTTAACATAAATATAAATGAATACTCAACTTAGTCTCAAAAGATATTAAGTAACACATACTTACCAATGCTAATTGAAGCATTCCTCGGGCTTCTGTTATTGGTGTGATTATGTAGATGATGACTGTGATGATGATGATGGTGGTGGTGGTTGTGGTGATGGGAATGATCTGGAAAAAAGTAAATTGTTATACAGATTCTGCTGATCAAGTATTGTGATTGTCACAAAAACACAGCTTTATGTAAATTCCATCCTCAAAAGCTCACCTGAATGGTCATCGTCATGCAAGAGGCAAGAATTGGAATCAATCTGCATGAGAAGGGCAGGGCACAGGTAACTGAAGTCCTTGACAGAGAGACCCATTTCCTTTGTCATGCCATGTGACTGCAGGATTGTGGAGGCATTTAGACACTGAAAGAGAAATTCAAAACTTGTGCGAGTGGAGTATGTCAGGGATTTGCAAGGGTCTGTAGAAAAGCTTAAGAGAAAAACTTTGTAATATAGAAAAATAAAAATTTTATTAAATTAAAATAAACATAAATACATACAAACATATTACAATACATAATAAAATGAACATTTAAATAAATAGCTGTTTGTGTACCGCTAGACTCGAATGGTCAAGTCCATGCTGATCATGGTCGTCTTGCGCATGGGTGGGTGTGTCCTCAGTCTGGTGGGTGTGGTTAGACGGTGTTACATTGGCCTGGGTGGAGTTAAAGGAGGCGTGGTCCTGTGTTAAATCATAGTCAGCGCTACGATTAGTCCGCCGTGATTTTGTGACGTAAGACGGCGTAGTCAAAGTTGTGGTCAAGTCCTGATTCATCTTCATGTAGAGATTGTGATGAGCATCCGACTGGCTTTTCTTCCCAGAGGCGGGATCAGGCTGCACTTTTGGGATGGGGTCACTCTTCTCCACGTTATGGTCAATACCCCCCTTCTTGTTGGTGGCGGGATGTGTGTGTGTGGTGAGTTTGTCTACATGAGCGTGCGTGTGATCATGCGCATGTGTGTGATTATGTCCGTTGCCATGGTGATGCACCATCACTTTTCGGATTCGGTCTAGCCCCACCCCCTTTAGTAGGTTGTACAGGCCTTCTAAGGAGATACTCCCGTTTTGCCCATACTTGTCAAACAAAGCCTGTAGGTGGCGCTGCTGTGCCTGTTCTGCCACCTGAACATCCGTCTCAATGGCCATAGACTTGCAGTCTGTACCTGCCCCCACTGAACACGCCCACAGCAATGTCAGTGACATCACTGGAAAGAGGCGTGGCCACCTGCCAATCATACTGGCATCCTAAAACATATAACAAATATTACCATTATTATAACAATGCTGAAATGGCACAATGTCAACATTGCAATTTTGAAACAGAAAAAAAGCTTTAAAACCTAGTTTTTAATACAATTTGTGTGAAAATGAAAACATTCCTTTTATTTATTAAAAAAAATCTATAGTTAATTAATAGTTTTTAAACTACATTTAGTTAGTATAAACACAGTATATTGTCAAAATAGTGGGTCACATTCACGAACTGTGTGTACACAAACAAATCATGTTTCATCAATAACTTTTAGCTAAATGTATTCAAAATGTATGATAAAATATAGTAACGACTGTAATCACACAAACAAAAATCGCATACTCTGAGTGGCTTTATTAGCATGTTAGGATTCAATTTTATATAGAGATATTTAATCTTAAATACATAGGCCTAGTTCATGTATGTAAAGGAAGGAAGGAATGCTGCAGGAAAGGTTGTGCGGAAAACCCATATATGGCTATAGTTTGGGGATGTTTTACGCAAATTACAAACTTCATGCAGAACGACCAAAGTCACTAGCGCATGCACGTTGTGAATGTGCGTTAATATTTCACGAGAACTTCTCCGTGTATAATATACGAATAATCCACGCAATTATTTGTACATAAGACCCAATTAGTTTACTGTTAGATACTGTACAGAAGGAACAGATGGAATACTTGTACATTTAAAACTAGCTACAAAATCAAAAAGGTCTACAGAAAGGTATGGCATTTGTTACTAATATTGTAAAGAAAAAAGTATTGGGACGCCGTATTCGTGAAATACGGCATAAAAACCGAATTCACGTGCTTCTGAAAAGTGTTCGCCTGACATTCTATTATTGTGATTTGGAAGACTGTGATAGAGCAGCATCAGGTGACTTTAGTTCTAATGCACTTCCAGCACGCCGCGCATCACTCACAGCTGTTTACACACTGACTGCGACGTCGTTTTTACCGTTAATTACGTTTCGTACTGAATTGCGTACGAGCCGAGTCAATTTCGTTTATATTCTGAGATCTATGAAATCTTTACTTGCACATTTATCAGACGCATCAGAACTGATGTGGAGGAACAACAGGCGTCACGCGGCCTAGTTGGTAACGTTACCTTCCTGCACACCGAATTTCTCCCGTCCTAACTCTATGTTTACACGCGTAACGGACGGATCATACATCAACACTGCTTACCGGGAGTCCACACGCGCTCCACGCTCGAAAGTAAGCGCGTTATAGACTGCGATTGTGCACACAACACCACGAGCGCCTCGACCCGACCGTGTGCAAAGAAACGTCATCATAAAACCGGAAACTGAGCGAGTGTCTTTTGTTTGAGAGGAGCGCGCGGTCTCATCTCTTCCCTGCCATTCCCGAACTAACGGCGATTAACCAATAAAACGCTAGACTTACCGATTCGATGTGATTATAGACCTCTTTTTCCGTTTCAAAAAGCAGACGCTCCGTGAGTTAGTCTGATGATTTTAGAGAAGTGTCGGAAGGCGGAAGCTGATTGGTTCAGATGTAGTCACATGACCGCGCAGTTGTCTGATTCATCTTAGTCGAGCATCCATATCCAACATTTGAAATATGTGACCCTGGACCACAAAACACAGTTGTACGGGTCAGTTTTTCGAAATTGAGATTACATAAAAGCTGAATGAATAACCTTTCAATTGATGTATGGTTTGTTAGGATAGGACAGTATTTGGCCGAGATACAACTATTTGAAAATCTGGAATCTGAGGGTGCAAAAAAATCTAAATATTGAGAAAATCGCCTTTAAAGTTGTACAAATGAAGTTCTTAGCAATGCATATTGCTAATCAAAAATTCTGTTTTAATATATTTACAGTAGGAAATTGACAAAATATCTTCATGGAACATGATCTTTACTTGATATCCTAATGATTTTTGGCATAAAAGAAACATAAATAATTTTTGACACATACAATGTATTGTTGGCTATTGCTACAGATATACCCCAGCGACTTAAGACTGGTTTTGTGCTCCAGGGTCACACATGTGTTACTGGGTGATTCTTTTGTTGTTGATAGAAAGTTAAATCAAGTAAATTGCTCTGAAAAATCTGATCTACCTGGTCCGGATGACCTATGCTGGTAGTTTAATCGGTCACAACAAGGGTAGCTCGTCTGTATCCATCCAGATGCAGATCAAGTTTATACATGTGTGGCTAACCATGATCCCTGAACACACACACACACACCCAGCAACAAATCTCACACACAAATAGGCGACACTCCTGTTTACACACGTGTTTATTTAGCTAGGCCTATTTATGAGGACATAGGCCTACAGTCTAACCCAAAAAGAAAACCTTTTGTATTTTTAGAACTGCAAAAGTATTGCATTGTGTACAATACTAATTGATTTGTATTGTGTTGTATTGTTTTTGTTTTGACTATATTTATTTTACATGTTCGAAATAAAGTTTCAAATCCAATCGAATTAAAAAAAAGAAACATATGTGCTCTGTCAGTGGTTTTCTAGTGGTTTCGAGAGATAATTAAACAGATAAAAATGATTTCTAATTGTATTGTATTTTTCAGAGCAGTTAAGTTTAACTGGCTTGATTGTGAAAAGCAGTTGTGAAAAGTACATTTAAAATGTATTTTGATTTCTTTTAATGTTTATTCATTTAACATTACAGTAATAGTGGTTATACAGAAACGGCACCCTCCTAATAAAATTAATATTTTCCTGGTAGTCTGATATAGTAATAATATATTTGGTTTTTGCACAGTAACAATAGGCTATAAAATAATTTAATCTGAATGCAGTTGTACTATCACATTATAAATGTATTTTTTACATATCCTAATTAATAGGTCTTTATGTCTTTATGTTTTAGAAATGGGATTTTCACAAGGAAATCATCATATTTGGTATTTGGCATCAAAAAGTTTCAACATTTCAGAAATAGCAAGCTCTGTTGTGTTTTTCATAGTCTTTTTGGCCATTACCCCGATAACATCCGTCCGACATATGATCATCTCTTTTTGTGTGACGGTCTAGGACCACCTTCCTAAAATATAAAGGCAGCTAGACTACCATACATTTAGTGTAATAAAAAAGTATTTTATGATATTATAAAGACAAATGGTATTTTAAAAGTAAAATAATTTAAATTGAATAATTTATATTAAATATTACACATATAGACCTACACTGTAAAAAAAATTCTGTAGTTTTTACAAAATAATTTTGGCAGCTGTGGTTGCCAGGATAATTTTGTAAAAAATACAGAAAAACTGTAAACGCATTTAAATTTAACAGTATAAAACTGTAATTTACAAACAAGAAAATTTTAATGTAAACCAGTAAATTCAACAATGCACACTGCTTTTAAAATCTGTTTTGTACCTTTAACATACTGACAACCACCATAATAATGCAGGTGGTAAAAGAGAAAGCCACATGAAGAATCAAAGCTCGTCACAAGTAGCTTCGCCACAAGCAGAATTATATACTAATATATAGAAGGTGCACATTCATGGAGTCATTCATGCAAACACAAAACACACATGGTAACGAACATGATACTTAAATAATGCAATAAACTTTCATTGAACAACAGAAGATGTAACATAAAGCCCAAATATACATAACTAATAACAAAAACTATTAAAAAACATGATTATTTAAACAAAATACTTTCAAATGTGGAGTGTCATGCAGGGAATTCTGGGAATATCAGTTTACAGTTTTTGACTGTAAATTATACATTGATTTGTTATTTTTACTTCTAAAAACTGTTAACAGCATTTTACTGTAAAATTACATGAAATGTCTGTTTAGATCTTTTACAGTTTTTCCCTGTATAGAGTACGGGAACTTACTGTTAACCTATTAACAGTTTTTTTTCCGTAGCGTTTTTACAAAATTGTATTTTATTTTATTACACTTCTTTTTTACAGTGTATATATATTCTAATTATTAAAATTATATTAAGTATAATTTATTTTTAATGTAACTAGTAAAGCAAAAGCAAATTAATTAGCAAGAAAAAAAATTATCCAGGAAAAATTGACTATCGTTAGGCTATAGTTAGTTACTCTATAGAGGTTTCACGTGACCATAGTCCATCTCGTGTTGTTGATGTGGAATCTTATAGCTATCTCTCTCCGTTTCCCCTCCTTCCCTCTGTTTCTGTGTCCGTCTGCTTGTATCTTAGCGCAGATGAAAGGTAGTGAAGGAAACTGAGACAGTCCCTGCGCGAGCGACACTATAGGATAATTGGAGCGCGTGAGCTGGTGTGATGCGTCTGAAGGTATCGGGTCACTGGCCCTTCTATCAGCTGGACCGATGACAAGAAGAAATGAGCCATAGCAAGTGCAGCATCAGCTTTCATGTGAATAAACAATTCCGCGTCATTTGGCGTACCAGTCGCGCGGAATCCTCGCAATGAGCCGCATTATGTCCGGTGGCTCGTGCGCTGCAGGTGCTGGATGCTGTCTCGCGATGTTCGGTCTGCTGGTCCTCGCGCAGATGCCCGGGGCCCTGACGTCCGACACGGATAGCGACTGTTTGTCTGAAGATGACAAAGGATGTGAAGGTGCGCTAACACAGAAATACACACAAGTCTTTATGGTCGGGCGGATCTTCCGTGAACTTAAACGGTTTTTAAATTGAGCTGAATATAAATAGGCTATATATAATCCCTTTACCTAATCCAAACCATAAACGTGCACTGGCATTTTTACAAGTACATTTATTTTAAAATTTTAGTCTCTATGTAAAGAGGTTTTCATATTTTACAGTTTATGAAAATCTCCTGCAGAAAAAAATATGCTAAAATAGTCAAATGTAGTAGGCTACATCATTAGGAACCGTCCTTGTTGGAAATGCATGGAGTTTTTGTATTATTATCATTATTTGCAAAATGTAAATTTCAAGTAGGCTACCTAAAATACAACACTAGGGAACAAAACAAATGTGGGAATACAGAGCAAAATAAATAATACATAAAATGTATATGTTACAATTTTTGTTAAAAATTTTTTCTTATTTTTTATGTTTTTAAAGCTTTTTTATTAGTGAACATTTTTTGAAGTGATGATAATAGTAAACAAAAATCAGAAACAAAATAGTTTACATTTATTTACCCATCATGCAAATGAAGTTTGAGACATAATTTATCTCCTTAATGCCAGAAAAATCACAATGAAAAATAACATTAATATCCTTAAAAAAAAGAAGGAAAAAAAGAAAAAGCTAAATTTTAAGACAGAAATGTTTGGTGCATTTTTTTTCAGTAAAATGTTTAACTTATTTATTACAAGGGTAATAATGATTAATTATTTTATTATTAAACACATATTTGTTGGGTGCTGTCCATACCTTCTGAAAATTAACATTCAGGTTGGAGGTTTTTCAATTTTACAATTTACAAAAATCCTCTGCTGGAAAAATGAAAAAAAAAAAAACAGCTTAAGATTAAATTGGTTCCCAAAGCCCCTCTACAATCAGCCAAACAAACCAGCCTGATCAGTTTGAGACACTATAGACCATCAATATTGTAGGCTGGTTTAAAATGTATGATCTATATAGACTTTTCTTTGTGGTGACAGTCAGACTTCATGGTCATAGACTGACCCTCATACACTTTTTTGCATGTTTACACAAAAGAGATTAATCCTTTGATAAAGCTTTCCCCTTATTGTCCTGATCTGATAAGTATCTGTAATGTAGGTTTTCAGGTTATACTGTCTCTGTGTGGACAAACACATACACACACATACACACATGCACATGATGACTTTGACAGCTGTGTGTTTTGTTTTAGGTCTGTCTGAGAAGAAAAGTGACCTTCATGTGTGTGATGAATATAATTGTTCTTTTGGAGGAATATGCAGGTACAACGGATCACACCTGGAGTGTCTTTGTCTGTATCAGGTTTGTTTGTTCTGCTGCAATGCTTAAGCTCTCAATTATTATCTTGATTCCAACAGTGACATAGTAACTGTCTCATGCAGCTTTCAGGATTCATTGTTTGTTTCTTTCAGTGTCCACAGAGCTTTGCTCCAGTATGTGCGTCCGATGGTAACACATACCATAGTGAATGTTTCCTAAGACAAACTGCCTGTGAACAGCAGACCGCAATCACTGTAATCACAGAAGGACACTGTCACGCCGGTTAGCAAAAATACTACATCAAACGCTTTACAAAAATAGCAGTTAAACACAAAATCAGTGCTTCTCACTTAACAATATACACACATTTTTGGCTCTACTACACTGATGCTTTGCTTTGAAAATCTGCCCACATACAAGCCTTATAGCAACTGAGAAGTTTGGGTTGTTATAAGAAACAGTACTGAACCCACACACAAACTCATAAAAACATACAGATGTTCAGCTAATTTTGTCACATAACTAATGTTTGTATTGCATATTTAGTCACATTACTGAAATTATTATATTGAATAATTGCAGTCTTGTGTAATCCAGAATTTGAAAACCAATAAACAGACATGGCATTTTACATGATGTTTATGTTTATCCCTTTTCTCAGATGCTGAGTCGGCATCAGGAGATACAGGTATGTCATCATCATCATTATTTTTATTATTTATTCATTTTATTATTATTATTTGCTATTAGAGTCAACATCTAAAGTTTTAAGCAGTTAATGGTTCAGAGACACAGAAATGATCTACATGCATTGCCATATGATATTAAAGTTGGCATGAAAATTCATCATATCTATTTTCTCAGTGCATGTTATTAATCTTATTGGGAATTATTAATCCGTGCATATGTTTCCTTTTTTAAACTTTTTGACCTCAATGTCATATTTCAGTCTTCTGGTGAAATGACAGATTTCTTTCTATCATGTATGCCAGACTTCTCCAATCATCTGCTTAAACCCTGCCCCTTTCTTACAACTGGCTTCAAGGTGCAGAACTACCTTCAGCCAATCAACAACTGATTTATACCAAATCTCACCCTACTTGTTTATTTTTCGAAAATTCGTTTCACACGGATGTACGTCACAAACAGAACCCAAACAAAAAATGATATGTGACTTTCAGTGCACTGTAAGCTGTGTGAATGTTTGTGTGCAGATCTGGAGAGTTCAGGACTGGAGCCCAGTAGATTCTCCAAGTGTTCTAGCTGCAAATTCGGAGCAGAGTGTGATGAAGACTCTGAAGGCATTTGGTTAGTCAACATGTGATTTGTGTTTGTATACTACAGAGCAGTGCCTAAGCATTTTGTCAGCCAAATCCATTGATGTCAAATATTTATTTGATATTAGATGTTTACATGAAGTACCCCCATTTTTAATGTTCATATTTCAATAAATTCCCATGGTGAATTTCCATTTGTGGAATCTTGCTATAGAGGCAAACATGCAAGTAACATGAATTTTCTGTGCAGGTGTGTGTGCAATATAGACTGCAGTGGATACAATATGAATCCAGTGTGTGGATCAGATGGACAGTCTTACAGTAATCCATGTCAGATCAGAGAAGCATCCTGCTTGAAACAATCTCAGATTGATGTCAAATACCTTGGACAATGTCCAGGTAAACACACACATGCACACAAACAAATCACACATCAGTAAACGCATATAGAGACAAATATTTACTGTGATCAAAACGAAATGACTCTGTGTTTGATTCATCCTATAGATTCAGTGGATCTAGTGGGCGGAGTCAGTGTGGGCGGAACAATGCCCTGTGCTGAAATCAACAGCAGCTTTTGTCTGCATGGAACCTGTGAGATGAAAAATAGCCTGGCAACGTGCAAGTATGACCCACAAACATGCACAAGTCATGTACTGTAGTAAATAGCAAATTGAATGTACAAATGAGGGGTTATAGGCATATGGGGTTAATGCGTTTTGGTCTTGTTGTTTAGGTGTGATCTGGGGTTCTCCGGTGTGCAGTGTGAGCGAAGAGACTTCAGTGAATTGTACGTGGTGCCCAATGGACAGAAGCTTCAATACGTCCTGATTGCTGTGATCATCGCTGCTGTACAGATCAGCATCATCATCACGATCATAATATGCATCACAAGGTAAAAATCACCTCACATGCACACAAGCATGCACCAAATAAATGCTAATATAAAAATAAGCAAACATGTCAACAAACTCACCAGTCCTCAAAACTGTTGCCTTTAGGATTCATCCAAAAAAGCCACGAGGTCGTCTTCAGAAACAGACCCTGGGACACTTTCCCAAAGATGGAGGACACATGATTGAGTAGCTGCTGATTACTTTAATACAAACACACAAACGACTGCACAACTATGTTTTGACGTTAGTATTTCAGTGGCCTTATTTCACCGTGTCACCATGATCTTTTATTTTAAAATCTCTTTCCACTTTTCTCTCCCCTTCTCAATTTTGCCTTTTGTCGTCTCTCTCCCTCACTTTCTTACTAGTCCAAATGCAGTAAATCCACTTGGTGAAATGTTTACATTAGTAGATTATTACATTTTCTGAACAAAATTTAAGTGATTCTTGCCATGCAAAACATTCTAGCATGATACTAGAGTGTTTGTATGTATATTTTTTGAGGAGATTGCTTACTATAACTTTCATAAACTATAATATTTATGACTGGAGGACAATATAACGGGCCAAAAAATCCCATAGATTTACACTGACTGAGGGCCCAGAGCCATATATAGGGACCAGAATTATATCAACACTTTGTGGTGGACTTTTTTAACTTTGGCCAGTAAGCAACCACCCAGTACACTATTACAACCACATAGAAACATGCAACAACAACAAAAAACTCCCAATAAGCAACTACATGTCCTGTCAACCCATACACAATATACAATTGCTGAGGGTCAGAGGTTAAAGCAAATTAGAGAATGTTTGTAAAGCACATTCTTACTATAATCCGTTGTTTTCTATTTATACTTTGCCTTCTATCCACCTTATTTTTAACTTAAGAGTAGGTGTAGCCATTTTTAACTTGAATGTGCAAGGTTTCCGGTGTCATTCGTTTCCAGTTATTTTTAGCTGTACAAAAACAGTCCATTATGCTGCTTGATATTACAAACTCGTATTTGTCATTATATTTTTTAAATGTATTATCGTAATCATAAATACACTGGTTTGTTTACTGCACTTTGTTATTTCTCTAGTTATTTTACTCATAGTGGCTAATATTATAATTATAATAATTCCTGTGGCTCAGTGATAGAGCATTGCGTTAGCAGTGCAAAAGGCTGTGGGTTCAATTCCCAGGGAACACATGTACTGATCTAAAATGTTTAGCCTGAATGCACTGTAAGTCGCTTTATCTGCTAAATGCATAAATTATTACTGAAAGTTTTGCCCATTCACATAAAATTGCTTACTTCCATGTAAAAAAGAAATAAGGTGAATCAAGTTGGGAAAACATTACAAGCATTTTAATTTGGAAACAGAGCAGAAAGCGTTTTATAGCAGCACAATCCAAAACCAAGTAAACCAAAACCTCTTACAACCGAATCCCTGTAAAGCGGGTTTTCATAATGTGTGACTGTGAATTCTGTGCGGTTTATCAGTCTTTATAAAGTCATTTTTAAATCAACGTAGCCTTGCGATGATGATAAGGTCTTATACTTTGCAGTCAAATCTATAAATTTAACATTTATAATTGGGTTTAAAGGAAAACTTCTGTTTTGTGTTTTTCTTTATGCTCGGTTTACTAGTGTCGTTCATTGGCTCAGTCATGCTGGTAGATGCCGTTTTTCAAATGTCAGCTTGCCTGAAATTGTGGGTCCGATTTCAAAACACCAATGCAGAAACCTCCAAGGTCAGTTTTACACTGTCGTTGCATTCCAAACGGGATATATCGCCCTCCGAAGGTCACTTCGGTGTGAAAACAATCCATGGGCTGCCATATGAAGGGTGTTCCAAAAACAAAGTTGCTCAAAACTGCTGGCCACTTCAATATTAGGCTATTATATATTATTATAGTAGCATTATATAGTGGTTCAACGCATTATAGGCCTATTGTGTTTTTTTTTTTGAGTCGCAGATCGGACTATTTTTTTGGATAAGCAAGAAAAAAAATATTTAAAGCACAGAGAATGACAATGCCGTGAAGGGTTTTTTGACAGGCTAATTTTATGTGTATGTATACACAACTTTGTATTTCCGCGCTGTCTGAAACACGTCTCTATGCTTGGGCACGCTTTGATTGTGTGCGAGAACAGCGCATGAGTAACGAATTGAGCTCTCTTTCGTTTCTTCTTCTTGTGGTTAAAATTCGCTTGTAGGCCTACGTGTAAATTGCAAATTAATCTGCTAATCACGTGCGTGCAGAACGGTAGGGTCTCATCCATACGTATTACGGATCAACTACGATCCGTTTAACTTTAACTCCTAATATGTGACAGATCAGAGCAATCTTTCATTTACTATTTACATGAATTGCTACTCCATATCCAATTGCAATACAAGAAATACTGAATAATTAGAACAATCATTAACATAACAGAGTGTGGCTAGCCGTATCCAGACAATTTTTCCCAGAACGTTCTTGCGACCAGGTAGCAATTCTTCTACGGCCCGGTAGTGGGTCGGGACCCAGTGGTTGGGGACCTCTGCCCTACACCCTTCAACCCTTCGAAGCTCTCACCCGAAGGGTAAACCATTTGAAGATTAGGCCATAGGGATGAGCCCTTCCGAATGGAACGCAGGGTGTGTGTGTGTGTGTGCGTTCCACAGCTGTTGGCTTCAGTTGAGTTGACGGTATGCCACAGGGGGGTGGATTTATAAAAGTAAGTGCACCTCACCACACAAACACACACATTTGCACTCAAGATCAATGTCACTGTCATTTGAGCTATTTCAAAGCTGAGAGATCGACACGTATTATGCATATCCACAAGACTCCCTGACACATGCACACAATACAGGAATGTTTGAATTAATGGGGCTTTCCAGTGCTTCTGTGATACAGCTTCCAAAAATGTCTTAGTATCCTCTTACAGTTGTATTTATATCCATGCATTTCTATCTGTGTGTGTGAACAAGGGTGGAGTTTGTCAGATTCCACTGGGGTCTCTCTCTTGGAGTGTCAGTTTCTCTCTGTACTGTGTATTTGATTCTGTCTGGCCCTTTACCCATCTCTGGCCCGGTAGCTTTATTTTCAGGGACGTGTAAAAGGGAGCATCGGAGATGGAAAAGAGAGGAGATGTAATGCTGGGGGTCGAGGATGAATCCGGGCAGCCTGTCTCGGCCTTGTCGATACTCTCTCTGCTGGAACGCGTGTCTACGATCATCGATGGTGTCCAGGCCAGCCAGCAGCGCATGGAGGAGCGTCAGCAGCAGCTCGAAAGCTCGGTGAGCGCCGTCCAATCCGAGCTTCTCAAACTAGCTCGCGACCATGGCGCCACGGCCACAACCGTTGACAAACTGCTCCAGAAAGCCCGCCGCGTGAGCGCACACGTTAAAGAAGTACGTTCACGTGTGGAGAAACAGAACGTGCGTGTGAAGAAAGTGGAAACTACACAAGATGAGCTGCTCACTCGCAACAAGTTCAGGGTTGTCATCTATCAGGTAAACACATTCCTAACAACCACTGCATGTGTGTTATGGCCGGGTGACTGAGGGTGTGGCTCTATCTTTGTGGCATTTAACAGCAAGTTGGCACTGTAATCTCACACAGTGCAATAGGGGGCGCACTTGAGAATTTCCCTTTTAGAGCTGATTGGTTAACTATTTCTGTTAGTGTCAGATGAGTGATATAAAGATATTTTTGATATGTCCATTCAAGAGGCTTCCAGAAAGAGGGAAACAGTGAGTGACACTGGGCCTTAAAGGTATCATTCTGTCATCATTTACTCACCTTCATGTTGTTTTTTTCCTGCGTGGAACAGAAAAAAGAAGATATTTTGTAGAAGGTAACTAAAGTGTTTCAGATTGACTTACATAGTATGAACAGAAATTGAAGTCTGAATGGTTATTGAAGTCAATGGGACCCAAAACTCTTTGGTTACCAACATTCTTCAAAATATCTTCTTTTGTGTTCCAAAAAATATCAGGTTTGGAGTGACATGAGGGTGAGTAAATACAACAGAATTTTTTTTTTAGTAGACTATCTCTTTAACCACAGATATTGAGTAAAACAACTATTTAATTGTTTCCCATCTCAACCAGCCTTTTGGGAAACGCACCCCAGATTAGTAGTTGTCCATTGTGGTTTTGTCTAATAAATTATTGTTCAGTTTTTTTTACCAATTTACATTTGGTGCCCCTAAAAAACATGATCCTGAAAATATGATTTAACTGATGATTCATTTCAATTCTTCTAGGTAGCGATGCACAGATGCACAGAGGCAAATTTGTCTGTTTGACTCCTCACTCTGTAATGCAACACATCAATATACAGAATGAATAATTAGAGAAAATGTGTGACAATAAATTAGTCTAAATTAGGCTTTTAGACAGTGTGTGTGACAGTATAAGCGTGTGTGTTTGTGTATGGTTATTCTGAGGTTTCCTAATATAGAGCTGCACACACAGCTGAAGAGACTCTTTAAGGCTATTCCCTGAATAGGGAGTTTATACATACACATACATAGACATCCATTCTTACAGACTACAAAAATGCCCTCAAGGGAAGGGTCAACTCATGTAACCAGATTCAAACTACATGACATAAAACCTAGTCTCCGTTGCTTGTTAAGGCTAAGAAATGCACACTTAAACAGGAAGAAACTCTCTGATCAACTTATAAAGTGACCAGCCACAATATGATTTGTTTTAACATTATGTAAACATACTGTAAATGTGTAATTGATAATACCACAGCTGTAGATCATCACTCAAAATAATAAAACGTAAAATTAGTATGTAGGACTAGTATGATTAGAATTTTTGTGCACCCAAATGTAAAAGTATAGATTATTGTAGACATAATTCTTAAAAGAGAGAGAGAGTGAGAGAGAGAGAGAGAGAGAATTGTGATTGATAACTGAATAACCTTCAAAAATCGGACTCCACAAACCTCCAGATGGACCGATAAAAACCTATGAGACTTTTAAATTGTAACTGTTAATTTTAACCAGTTTTAAAAAAAAATTTCATGCAATGTAACATTATACATATCATTTTATATGCATCATGGTGAACCTTCCAAAAAGTAACAGCTGAAAATATATAGGTAAACTTAAAGGGATAAATTCAAACAAAAATGAAAATTCTGTCATTATTTACTCACCCTCATGTCATTCTAAATCTGCATGACGTTCTTTCTTCTGTGGAGCAGAAAAGACGGTATTTTAAACTGAAGATTGCCTCATTTTGTCCATACAATGAAAGTCAATGGGGTCCAGTGTTGTTTGTTACACCACTGACTTTCACTGTATGGGCAACAGTTAAAATATTCTTCAAAAATATCTTCTAGTAAATGAAGACAATTAACTATGGGAGTTGTATTTTGTAACTGGACCAAGATTTACACCATAACTCAGCACTGGAAATGTAGGAGCGTATTTATGTTTCAAATTTTTTTTTTAATTATATAGAAATTTTAATTTAAATAATTCAGTCTAAATATGATAAGGAAATTGATGTGTGGTAATCAGCTCAGTGCTTCTTGAATCTTGGTAAGTTGCAAGAAAGCATCAAAAATCCAGGCCTCCAGCAAAGTTGCTAACTGCAATCTCCTTACAAATGTTACTACATACAATTTTATATACACACAAATAGCACAGAGTTGTTCTCCATGACCTTCTGGGAGTAGATGAATTTGGAGTTTGTTTTCCTACTGAATAATGTTCTCTCTTTTCTGTCTTCAACTGCAGGGTGAAACTGAAGTTCCCTCTGTTGCTGTCACCAAGACTCCTAAGGGGGAGGGTCTTGCTAACTTGGAGGTGGAGCCAGATGAGTATGAAATCCCTGCTGACCTATCATCTGATGAAGAGTACATGGTGGTAGAGGAGACGGAGTCATCCCGGGGCGCCCGTCTGAAACAGAGCGGGTTAAAAAGCATTGAGAACATCAAAGCTGCGTTTTCCAAAGAGAACATGAACAAGACCCGTGAGAAGACGCGAGAAAACCTCAGCAAGACCAAGGAGAGCCTGAGTAAGACGGGCCAAACGCTTGGAACCAAATTCAACACCTTGGGTGAGAAGATTGTGCCCACTGAGCAGCGAGAGAAGATCCGTCAGAGCAGCGAGAGGCTGAAGGAGAACATCGCTAAGAAAGCACCCAATAAAGAATCGTTCAAAATCAAGCTGAAGAAGGAACGCACGGTCGCTGAGGGCCAGGAGGGTGCGGAGGCCGAGCCTGCTGTGACTCCTCCCAAAGGCAGGAAGTCTAGCCCAGATGTGACCTACACAGAAGTGGCTACCGAGAACAAGAGGGAAGGTCCAGTATCAGAGGAGGGAGCGACTCGTATCCAAGAGGACTGAAAACAGCAGCTCACCACAGAAACTGTGGAGAAATTGAAGGAAAAAACATATAGAATGCAGAGAAAGTAATTATTTAGTAAGTGGAAGAGGTCATTTTGAGAGTGTATGAGTATGTGTATTTTAGGTAGCTAAATTAATAAAACAAAGAGTGCAAGCACTAGATGTGTTTGTATCATTTCTGTTACCGTAAACCACATGTGAAATATTAAAATGTGAAAACATATGCTGTCTTATGTGTCCTTTTACTCTGCATTTGTGTCTTGGAGTAAGGAGCGGATGCCTTTGTCCAAAACAATGGTAGTTAAGCTGGGGACTGAACCTCAGTTACAGTCAGTGAAGATCAGAGAACATTTGGATTGCCAAACATTTGTGTTCATACACACGCTAGCATCACAGAGACAGAGACTGGTAGAGTGAAAGAAAGACTGACCCATCAGCCAAAAAAAGATCTCTTGGAATTAATCTCAACAGCTGAGCGGCTCTGCCCAGCACATAGCAACCTAACATGAGGAACACACTGGCACACAGTTTATCGAACCAAACACTATAATGCATGCTCATTTTTCAATTCACTTTTCGTCACTAGTTCTTCTAATGAATAATATAATATATTAAAAAAATATACCTATATATATATATATAGTGTGTGTAATAAGTTATAGTATATAAAATATACAGTACTGTTCAAAAGGTGGGGTGAGAATTTTTTTTAAAGAAAGAAACTAAATGCCTTAAATTATTTAAAAACAGTTAAGATGTTTACATTATTACAAATTTTTTTTATTTCAAATAAATGCTGTTCCTATGAATTTTGAAGACTGGGTTAATTACTGTAAATTCCGCTTTGCCATCACAATACAATATAATATATTGTATAAATTACAATAAATAATATAATTGTCAATAATTAGAATTGTCTATACACATATTATATTACATTACATTACATTACATTACATTACATTACACATATCCGCCCTAGCGCCGTTTCTTCTCCGCTCCAGCGTGTGGCAGCAATGACATTCTCATAAAACCCGCGGCACAAAACGTTCAGCCAAACATTCATATTAATTGTTAGAGCGTTTCGGCTCTCCAGTGCCATTTTCTTTACCAATTACATATTTTGTATTATTCGTTATTGCTCATTGTTTATTATTAACCCTCTTGGTTCATTACTATTATTTTGTTTCCTATCGTGTCCGGTGTGTGACGTCATTCCTGGCGACAGTAACTACAACATCCCGAGTCCGCTTTTGCAGCTTGCATATCAGAAATAACTGATATAAAATACACCGAGAGAAGGAGAAGCGTGTGTATATGTACCTGTATGCATACCTGTGATGTTTATTAAAGTTTAAACCCGCGTTGCCTTTTCCAGTAAAGCTTGTTGAAATTGACTTGAGACAGGGATGGCGGAGGAAGAAGAGCGCGGACCCGGTTCGGTCTATCAGATGTTTGTGCTGATGGAGGATCTGCTGGATAAGCTCAAGGTTCTGGATTATGAACAGCATGTTCTGGATAAACACAACATCAAACCCCTTTCCAGGTGAGAGATGTAGAATTGCTACTTCTAATGTGAATTATAAGTTAAGATCATGCTGTTTTTCTGACACAAAAATATTACAGTTAAGTTTATAGTTCATGTTTTTTAACAGTTAACTTGTAATAAAGTCCAAAACGGGTTGCATGTTCTACTTATATTGACATTCATGTACAAAGTCAATAGCCCTTAAATAAAATGTAAAAAATAAATTTCGACCAAAAACACCTCAAGTATATTCCTTATTTTGTTCATGTAGCATAAAAACAGAATGTGATAGTAACCTTCAAACTAATACAAACATTGCTAGGGTTACTTATTAGTAAAAATCATAAGGATCAATCACTGTTAAATCAAAATATTAAGCATTTTTGCTCTGTTTTTCAGGCATTATTTTGTTTCTAGCCCTCATGTGTTGTCAAATCCTGGAGAGCAGTTCTATATGTTCAGTGTAATTTCTGCCTGGTTGATTTCTCTGTGCGGGCGGCTGTTTGACACACCGCAGGAGTATGATGACCCCAACGCCACCGTCTCTAACATCCTGTCTGAGCTGCGTGCCCTGGTGAGACGTGATGATGGCACCCTCACAAGTGTGTGTAGAAGTATTTGGGTTTTTTGATTATCTCTGTATATCTGTTTTTCGTAGGGAGGCCAGGTTGATTTCCCCCCATCTAAGCTGAAGTCTGGGTCTGGAGAGCATGTCTGTTATGTTCTAGATCAGCTTGTAGAAAAGGCACTAAAGAGTAGAGGATTCACCTGGAACAGGTAACCACACACACACACACACACACACCACCATGAGCTGATCGTATGATGTCTGTGCTGCTTTATGTCTCATATAAATCTTCAAGAGAATTCTGTACACAAATATTCTGTACCCGCTATACACACACTAACACAGTTGGTATTCTCTCTCTATCAGGCCGATGTACCCATCTGTGGAGGTGGAAGACGAGTGTGTGCAGGAAGATGATGCTGAGCTCACACTCAGTAAAGTTGAGGAAGAAATGACAGTGAGTCAAACTCTATTCTAAGCTTCACCTTCTATTTTAAGCTTTTATCTGTCAAGCTGCTATATTAGCAGTTTTTCAGTGTTGTAAATATTGTTGAGTAATTTAGCTCAGAGTTTATTAAGTTATATTTGGATTAACAGTGTATTTATAAATATTGATTAGATCTGCTTCAAGCAAAAATTTAAATCAGAATCACAATCAGACTAAACTTCTTTGCCAGGTGTGCACAAACACAAAAGGAATTTGTTATGATTTCCAGGAGTTCTGAGTAGTTATATGCATATACGTATATAAAACAAGAGAATAGAAATGAAAAATAAGTATAGAATTAAAATTAATCTTAAAATCATTGGCATCTCGATGGAGGTAGCAGAAGACTTATGTACAGATTTGCACATTATGTGCTGTATATACAACTGTTTAAATAAAAATATAGAATATAATAGTAGTAGTAACGTGGTATATAAAAAATGTAACCATTCTGGGTTAATCTAAAAATACAGTTTGTCTGTGTAAAAACAATTGCAAGCAGTATAAAAAAATTTTTATATTATTGATTTTAAGATTTAATATTGTTTTAAGGTATTTTGTTACAATTTATGTGACTTAAATTAAAAAACAAATGTGTCATACCTTACTTTGATTATTGTTCTACATCAAATGGAAAAATACAAAAATTACATGGAAGGCACTTTGTAAAAATGTGTATATTGTGATATATTGTGTTATGAACTAAAATAGTGAATCTCGTAATATAAATGTTTCATTATATCACCCAGCCCTTATTCACACAGTAAAGTGAATGAAGATATGACTTTGAATCACACACACAAACTCATGTGTAAAGTGAGTGACAGTGAGTCACACACACACACACACTCATTAAAAATGTGTATCTTTAGCAGGAGGATGAGGAGTATGAGGAAGAGGATGGCCTTGATTTAGACACGTTGAAGACCAGAACCAATCAGAGTGTGAGTTTTATTTGAAATACCAGTAGGTGCATTTTATGTATAAAATATAAACCTGAAAGGAATATTTATACTTTCTTTCTTTCTCTGGAGATGGTTTGGTTGTTTCATATGTAAGGTGATATTAGTGTGTGTGTGCTACAAATCATGAAGAGCCCACAGTCTTTTATACTAAGTTAGGAGGGATGTTTACTAATATCTTAAACAAAGAACTAGTATACAATATTTTACAGAATATGTACAGTAAAAGACACATTCCTGTGTGTTCAGGAACTCAGTGGATCGAGGCCTGCGGTGGTTCTGGAGTCAGATGTTGATGCCGCTGAGTGGAATCTGGAAGTGGAGCGAGTTCTTCCACAACTTAAAGTCACCATTCGAACGGACAACAAGGTCTCAGATACTTCAACCTTTAATCATAGTATGCCACCTCTATGGTGATGGAGAGGCTCTGATTGACTGAAATACTGATTAACATGTTTCAGGATTGGAGGATTCATCTTGATCAAATGCATCAACATCAAGAAGGCATCAACACATCCTTGCAAGACGCCAAGGTCATCCATCCATCAATCCATCATAGATGGGTTTTTTTTAAATATTGAATTTACATAATAATGTGAAATACTGAATCTATGTATATGTGTGGATGTTTTCAGGGGTGTCTGTTTAAATTGAGGGAGGACATCAGTAAAACACTGGAGAAAGTGAGCAGTCGTGAGAAATATCTCAACACTCAGCTTGAGCATCTTATTTCGGAATACCGCCAGGCACAAGCACAGCTCAACAAGGTGAACATCTCGACCAACCAAAACCTAAAACATTATCACTAACCTTAAACCAATCAAAAGATAGAATGTCAAATGTTGCATTTGACATCCCCCCCTCAGGTAAAAGAGCTTTATCAGCAAGCCAGTGGAGGCGTCACAGAGAGAACCAGGATTCTGGCTGAAGTGAGTCTGAAAACAACTATACAGTCACACAGTATTAATATTACAATGATTTAATCATCTTTTGGTTTCCACACAGTAGCAAATAACAGAATCAGTAGTTCTTCAGAAATGAATGTGCCTCATAATGCTGTGTACAGCCACATATCCACACAATATTCAAATAACATTCATAAAGCGTATTTATTTTTACTCCAGATCAGCGAAGAGCTAGAAAAAGTCAAACAGGAAATGGAAGAGAAAGGCAGCAGCATGTCTGATGGAGGTAAACCGCACACACAACAAAACCTCTTTCAAGCTACTGTTGATGCAGTTTGTTTATGTGTGCTGTAGTTTCTGCTTGTTAATGTGTTTTGTGTCGCAGCTCCAGTGGTGAAGATCCGTCAGAGTCTGACCAAGCTGAAGCAGGAGATTGAGCAGATGGATGTTCGGATGGGAGTGGTGGAGCACACGCTACTGCAAGCCAAACTCAGAGAGAAAAACAACATGACTAGAGACATGCATGCGACACACCTCTTAGAACCCAACACACAAACCTACTGAGTCCCACACTCTGGTGATGTTGTATGTGTTGGTTATATTTCATGTAAATATTTTGTGTTTAAATATGTTTTTAAGTGTAAATAACAAAATATCTAGTATCGAACAATAAAGTAAATATTCTCACTACTAGAACCTTTGCTCTCAAAGTTTGTAAAAGCTTTAACTTGTGTAACTGTCTCCAGAGAAAGAGAGAAGGGTGTTGGTTACAGAGGACCCTGAGCTAAGCATTACACACAAATGTAACTGTTCCATGATGTTATCCTCACACACTGCAGAGAAGCACTAGAGATCATTCTGGTCTGCACATACTCAAGTTATCAGTCCACATCCTGAGGAACCATTTGTGTGTCCTGTTTTTTTTTTTTTTTTTTTTTCTTCTGCCTAAGAACAATGAACTTTTTGTTGAAATTCTCTATTAAATTGTAATATATGTAGGAATTCTCAAGTAAAAAAGAGTACTAATTTGCAGCAACTGTAAATGGTATAATACCACTTATCCAAATGACTATTCCTAATTTGTGATTCCAAATAATGAATAATAATCCCATGAACCATCTACAAATTTACAACTTGTCTTTTACTGACAGGCACTAAAGGCTGGAATAAAATTGGAACCACTGTTACAGGTCTTTTATCTGTTGCCTGTTGAACTCAAAAGAAGATATTTTGAAGAATGTTGTTAACCAAACAGTTTCAGTTCCCATTGACTTCCATTATATGGACAAAAATACAAAGGTCACTGCTACAGTCGACTGTTCCATGTCCTTCCAACATCTTTGTGGCTCAAATAAGCCCATCCAGTTAGAAGGACATGAGGGTGAATAAATGATGACAGAATTTTTGGGCAAACTATTCCTTTAAACGATGTTAGACTCTCTTGTGCAGAACGACTTACAAATATAAATACTTCATCATAAATTCTAATGCATTACTACGAATATATGCATTCACAAGTATGTGAAATTATGTAACAATTTGATCAAATATGTTTGCATTACTGATGCACTACTCTATTCTTCAGATAAGTTTAGATTTGAACAGTGCCCCCCACCCCACCCTCTCTCTCTCTCTCTCTCTCTCTCTCTCTCTCTCTCTCTCTCTCTCTGTGTGTGTGTTTGTCTCTCTCTCTCTCTCTCTCTGTCAGAAGGCGTGGTTCTTGATGTGTGTCAGTGTTTGTAGATAAGCGGACAGACTTGATCCGCACCGCACCGCTATCTGCATTCTCCCCGGTTTAGGTAAATTGTGTTTCTCTTGTTTCTGAATCTTTGTAGTTTCATATGTTTTGGGCAGTAGATGCAGAGCAGATACAGCGCTAAAGAATGTGGCGAGAGGAAACCGGATGTTAGTATCGCATTACGCTTCGGCATAATCACTTTATAGCCAATATTACCTTTATTCAATGTGAGATTTTATATTTATTACATTGTAGGATTATCATATACAGTATAAACTCACAGCTGGATATGTGAGTGAATGTTTCTCGTGCATCTCGTATCAGCTTCAGGCCGCGCAACAAAGACTCGAGGAGCGTCGCGTCTGAACGCAGAATTAAACTAACAGACTTCAGAGCATGAAAACAATGAGGACGCCAGATTTCGTGTAAATAGCACAAAAATATTTATTTTGAGTAGAGAATATCCCCTTTAAAATAATCTCTTATTATTATTCTGAGTAGAGAATATCCCCTTTAAAATACTCTATTATTTTTATGATCATTATTATTGTTGTTATTATAAATAATAACAATTATTGTTATTATAAATAAGTCAAATTATTTATGAAAGGTACACCATAGACTGTAAGGTTGACTATTTTTATTTATTATTAAAACTAGTAGGGTAGACTAAAGTACATTAAGATATTTTTAAGAACTGAAAACAAAAAATAAACAGATAAATCTTAGAAAACATAAAACCACTAAAGGAACTTAGAAACAGACATTGCATCATCAATCAGTAATAATAGAATTAACTTTAACACAGCTTTTGCAGATTTGTACAATATGCTGTGAAAAGTAAAAAAAATTATCTTCAGCCATATTCTGGTTAAATCACAATTCTCATTATATAAGTGAGTACACAAGAATGAAAGTAATAGAAATAGATAAATTATTAAGTAATAATTGCCAATAGAAATACATTTTTATTTACATTTTGAGCTCTGTTTGTGTGTTGCTATGCATGTGTGTGGTTTTGTGGTTGGCATACATTTCTGTAATGAGCTGTGCTATTGCAGCTACTCATTTCACTTATGCTCTGCATATGCTTATGCTCTTATTTTATGTATTTGCAACTTTTAGTTATGCTAAAAATGTTTTCTTAATGTTAAAGTCATTTTGTGTGTCTTGCTCACAGAGACTGCAGGAAATGAGTGAGGGTTTTGGGGACTTTCTGTTCAAACACAAGCATAATAATGTCATGTGAAAAACAAATGAGCTGCTGTGTGTGTGTGTGTGTGTGTGTGTGTAGGGAGAGAGAGCGAGTGAGCATGTGTTATTGTACTCCCTCATTTTTTGCTGTTAGTCTCCTCTGCTTCTCTGATAGCAGCACCTACATGCACAACACTCTGTTCAGCCAATCAGTTTATTTCTAGCCAGGAAGTGGTTAACAGGAAGTACAGTATGGGGTCTCCACCTACTTTGCCAGCATCATCCCCATTTGGATCATCATGGCTTCCTGATCCCCCTCCCCATCCTACTCTCTTTTCATTCTGCCAGAACCCCCTCCCCATTTTTCATTAAATGATTCATTTTATTTCATGAAATACATTTGTTTGTGAACATTTGCTCTATTTTATATAAATATTAACTGGGGGGAAAAAAGTAAGAAATACTTTATTTTCTTTTCTCTCATTTGACCTAATTTCTTTAGAAATCCATTGCACAAAAGAATGCCTGTAATTCCACTTACAAGTGTACTAGGATCATTTTAAATTTTGCTTTATTTTTCATATATATTTAATTCCTAACCATTTTTTATATCTTTGGGATTTAAAAAAAAAAATTTATTTAGAAAAATGTACAAATGTACATCTTTTTAAGACTTCAACAGAGATTTAACTGAAATTTAAGGATTTAAAGTACAATGTAGTTCTGTCTTTTGCATTGTTTTTCATTAATGGTTCTTTAGCTCTATAGCTGAAGTCATGGATCTGTGAATATTGTTAATGTACAGTGCCTTGTCTTCCATAATGCAAATTGATCTTATGTTACTGACCTTGATCATGCCAGATCGCTTTTTCATGCTTCACAGATTCTCCATTTGTTACTGGTTTTATCCTATACAATATATATGTTTGATTTTTTCTTAATTGTATCATAGTTTATTTTATTTATTTGTTGCATGACCTTATGTTAAGCCAGGAATTTATATATATATACAGTGGGGAAAAAATTTATTTAGTCAGCCACCAATTGTGCATGTTCTCCCACTTAAAAAGAGGAGAGAGGCCTGGTAATTTTCATCATAAGGTATAAACCTCAAATATGAGAGACAAATTAAAAAAAAATCCAAAAATCACCTTGTAGGATTTTTAAAGAATTAATTGATAAATTCCTCAGTAAAATAAGTATTTAGTCACCTACAAACAAGCAAGATTTATGGCCCTCAAAGACCTGTAACTTCTTCTTTAAGAGGCTCCTCTGTCCTCCAAAAGTAACAGCGGGCTACGAGACAGCTACGTAAGTGGTCCAGCGGGTTTTGAATTCGTTATCAGTATAAAAGACATCTGTTCACAACCTCAAACAGTCACACTCCAACTCCACCATGGCCAAGACCAAAGACCTGCCAAAGGACACCAGAAACAAAATTGTAAACCTGCACCAGGCTGGGAAGACTGACTCTGCAATAGGTAAGCAGCTTGGTGTAAATAAATCAACTGTGGGAGCAATTATTAGAAAAATGGAAGACATACAAGACCACTGAAAATCTCCCTCGATCTGGGGCTCCACGAAAGATCTCACCCCGTGGGGTCAAAATGACCCCAGAACCACCACGTGGGGACCTAGTGAATGACCTGCAGAGGGCTGGGACCAAAGTAACATAGGCTACCATCAGTAACACACTGCGCGTCCAGGGACTCAAATCCTGCAGTGCCATATGTGTCCCCCTGCTTAAGCCAGTACATTTCCAGGCCCGTCTGAAGTTTGCTAGAGAGCATTTTGATGATCCAGAAGAGGATTGGGAGAAGGTCATATGGTCAGATGAAACCAAAATAGAACTTTTTGTTAAACTCAACTTGTCGTGTTTGGAGGATAAAGAATGCTGAGTTGCATCCAAAGACCACCATACCTACTGTGAAGCATGGGGGTGGAAACATCATGCTTTGGTGCTGTTTTTCTGCAAAGGGACCAGGACTACTGATCCGTGTAAACGAAAGAATGACTGGGGCCATGTATCGTGAGATTTTGCGTGAACCTCCTTCCATTAGCAAGGGCATTGAAGATGAAACGTTGCTGGATCTTTCAGCATCAAATGCTCCCAACGCCATAAAAATCTTTTGGCGAGGGAGTTGAAAATCCGGTGTTGCCCAGCGACAGCCCAAATCTGACATTACTGCTCTATAGTAATGCTGCAGTGGATGAATGGGCCAGTAATCCAGCCCCAGTGTGTTAAAACCTTGTGAGACGTGGCGAAAACTGACCTCTGTCATTGCCAACAAAGGTATATAACAAAGTATTGAGATGCAATTTTGTTATTGACCAAATACTTATTTTACAGAGGAATTTTCCAATTAATTCTTTAAAATCCTACAATGTGATTTTCTGGAATTTTTTTTTCTCATTTTCTCTCTCATAGTTGAGGTATACCTATGAAAATTACAGCCCTCTCTCAATCTGTAGTCGCGCGGTGTGTGCACAAGTTGGTGGCTGAACAAATACTGTGTTTGGGCCCCACGGTATATATATATATATAATAATAATATCTATTATTAATTAATTATTGTTGCACATGATCAATGCACAGGTGTAGATTATGTACATTCATCATTACTGGTTTATACCGATATCAGTATACAATAATTTATATTTATTTTGCTTTTATTTTATCTTTGTTTTAGTGTGTTTTTCATGTTGCACGACCTTAATTTGCTGCAAGGAATTATTCAAGAAAAACAATGAGAAGAAAGAAACGAAATAATAGTTCAAATGCAAATGCTATACACATGCTAAATTATGTACTACCAATTTTTTGAGCAGAATGTTATTTTGTGTTTATTATTATAGGTTTAACAGCAACGTGAGCCATGTCTTTCTTCTTTAAAGGAGCGGTTACAAGTATGTATGCCTTCATATCATGTGTTACTCCCATTCTTCCTCTTGTGCACACATTCTTTGATAAGACTGACCTAGCCTGATGTTTGTTATAGGTTCTCCGGTTAAGACCAGGAGGCAGGAGGCAGAATATATTTGTCACAGGTACAGGAATGTAGACAAACAGCAGCAACATGTATTTATAAGCTTTTCCTGTAATTTTCTTTAAGTATATGTGTAGTGCTTGTCTGTGCATTCGTAAAAAAAATGTGTGTGTACATTAATGCTGTTTCTCTCTTTCAGTCTTGACGTTTCCCACATCTCTGACTCCTCCTTTGAGTGTTTCTCCACCAATCCGCTGACAGGCTCTGTGTGTGTGTGCCGCCGAAGTCCCCGCCTACTAGCCAATGGTTATTATGTTCTGACAGAGGACAGTTTTACCACAGATGACGAGGGTAACGTCACCCTGACTCCCTCGCACACCAGCGTCTCATACAAAGAGAATCTTGTCCGGTGAGATTTATTACAGTGTTTGTTGTTGTTGTTGTGTGTGTGTGTGCATGAATATTTCATTCCAGCTGTGCTATACACTATACAGTAGCACCTGTAGCCACATTCTATGTTGTGGCTGTACTATATTCACAGTACATTGTAGGCATGCTAACTGCCTTAGGTGGCTAAAGAATGTTTACATTTAAAAATTTTAATTAAATACATTTTTAGACCTTTTAAAACATCTATTTTAAGTTTATCTAAAATATTAAGTTTAAGTATTTTACATCTAATATATATATTTTGCATTTTATTTATGTATGCCTTATGATAAAAAAAGAGTCTTACATGCTCTGAAATTTTGAACATACATAAATTTAAAACCATTTTCTAAGCCTAGCAAAACTTTTTTCTGTTGTTCTAACACAGTGGAGTTTATTCAGTGAATGGTACAAAAATGATTGTTTTTACTTTTTTTCAGGTGTTTTCTGAGCTGTTTTGTCATTGTGATATAACAACATATATTATTTTTAAATTAAGTGGTATTATAATTACTATAATATATTAAAAATAGGCTTTGATATGAATATTTCTTATAGTATTTAAATGGTTTAAACTTTTCAGGACTGCATTTTTACTGGTTGAAATATATTATTTTTCAAATACAGTTGTGTTTTGAAGTTAACTTTCACGTACTGTATCAAAAAATAGTGGTAAGATTTTACAACCCTAAATGCCCAGAGTTGCAATTTTGCAATGTTTTTCCAAGTTAGAGCTCAATGCAAATTTTGCCTATATAAAATGCTTGTTATAACTAATTCCTTCGAAAAGAGATATATAATGGTGCAAATAAATAATATGTCATGAATATCAATGCCTATGTCTCTCAGGGTTAAAAATCCACTTTAAATCTGACATAGTAATAAACCCTTTTTTTGTGTGTATGCTTATTAGCATATTCAGACGAAAGCGCCGGGCAAGAAGGTCACTGGCAAGTCTTCTTAGTGATGTAAGCCAGTCATGCCAATCCTGGCTGGAAGGAAGTGTATTTAGAAGATCTGACCCCATTGCTCCCCTCCAGTCATCAACATTGGAGGAGCTGGACAACAGCTATGAGACAAACACACCCATCAGCTTCACCTATGGTTAGAAGGCTTCTAGTTTCGAACTAGAACAGCTAGCTTAAAATATTTGCCTGTTCAGTTTTTGTGAAGATGTTTGTTTCTTTATAGTTCCCACAGATCCAGTTTCCTCCCCTGATAAAGTGCCTCCTCAGACTCAGCTAGAAGAGGAGGAGCCTCCATGTGAGTCATGCTCCTCCCATGAACAATTCAGCCAATCAGTAAGCGGCCTCCTGGATGTTCCTCCCCCATCCATGTGTCACCTCAGTATCTATAGCTCATCCAGCAAGACATCAGGTGAGAAAGGCGAATGAAAGAGCTCCTTGCCTACTATGAGTTTTTGATGAATATGGAAAAATAGAAACAGCTGGATACTATTTTAATTATGTTTGTTTCAGAAACTGTGCTCATGAAAGTCCTTCTCCTCATCCTAACTTTGTGCCTCTGCATTGCCATCTCCTCCGGGTAATACAAAAGTGTGTGTGTGCATGTGTGAGAGAAAGGCTGTATCTGAAATTGCATACTTCCCTACAATATAGTAGTCAAAAAAACTATGGAAGCCCTTTTCTGCCACGCAATAAAAGAATAAAGAAAGTTAACTTTTTATCTCACAATTATGACTTTTTATCATAATTCTGCTTTTTTTCCCTCACAAAGTAATTACTTATTCAAAAGAAGTACATACTTAGAGAGTATGATTTCTGACACAGCCAGTGAGATTTCTGTCTGTTTGGCTCATTTGTTTTGAAAATGGGCAGAGCTTTTCTTCTCATAATTAATGGCATCATAATCCTCACAGGTGGCTGCTGGGAGGTGTTTCTGCAGCAGTGGCGTTCATGGTTCTGCTTTCATCTATATGTGAGTAAACAAATTAAGTAAAATAGTCACTATTATACTTACATAATCTGACATATTCTTGAATGTAAAAAAAGCATGTAGTTTGGGACTTTTTGTAAATTCTATTCATCCACATTTGATTGTTAAAAGTGAGTTACACACCAGAATGAACCAGGTGTTAGGGGAAAGAGATTTTAAAAGTTACAAAGATTTATTTATTGTGTTCAATAAATTGCTCCAATGACTTGTGCACAATAAATATCTTATATATAATTATTATATATATAAATCTTGATTGGCTGATAGGAGTGGCGTATTAGAGTCCAACGACTCCCTCTAGCTCTCTTCACCGTTAGTTATCACGCCGCTTGCCGCATTTTTGCCGCGTTTTCCTCCGACAGCGAGTGTCATGGCGGACGCCCAAATCCACGATAGTTTTAAAAAATAATATTGTTTTGTGTCACGAAATGCAGTTTTAATAGTTTTTTATGCGAGAATGTGCTTGCTTGGACGTCAAATATGCGGTTTGTTAATAAAGAAAACGTCTATTTGAAAAATTTTGCTTTGGCGTTTTGGCTGCTTTTTTTATCAGCATCATATGTACCCCTTTAAAAGATTCCTAAATCATCGACTTCTGGATGCCAAAAAGGCTTTTCTTTCGCCTAGGAACACACGCGTGTTCCCTCATGGCTGCTTCAAACACTCACCGCAGTTACTACTGACACCTAACTCCGCCTTCTCTTTCTTTGCGTGAACATTTGGGCGCCATTATGCTAGTAATTCCACATAGTGAGGTAGATATGTGGGGCGTGTTTAGAACGGTCCGTTTTAAGGGGGGTGTGGCCGAGTCTTAACTTTGAGTAAATAATATCTCTTTGGTTTTGAACTTATAGTCCGTTTGCCCACTTCAGGTCTTTATCTAATCACATCACTTTGTACCACTCCCAAGAGAAAGAAACCTGAAATCAGCATCAGCATGAACCCTTAACACATTATGGGAAAACACTCCCATAACGCAATTAGATTTAGGGTGGGCGGTCAACAGTTATTTTATGAATCTAACTTCTCTACTATTTATGAGTTAAATATTGTAAAATCATTCTCTCTGTCTCTCTCTCTCTCTCAGGTATGTCTAAACCTGGAACTGCAGTGTGCTGGAGGAGAGCAAAGACTGAGGTGAGAATCTGAGTACAGATTAATAATAGACTCCTAACCTTATGAAGTT
Source organism: Sinocyclocheilus anophthalmus (assembly GCA_018155175.1). Classification (NCBI taxonomy): domain Eukaryota; kingdom Metazoa; phylum Chordata; class Actinopteri; order Cypriniformes; family Cyprinidae; genus Sinocyclocheilus; species Sinocyclocheilus anophthalmus. The sequence goes on along the minus strand of JADLZN010005470.1, from coordinate 83,760 downwards.
TCTGTACGCAGAGACAAAAATGGGACTCTAAATAAAACATTTAACATCCAGATCGTGTCTCTTCATCAGGACATCACCTCCAGAAACGAGTGAGGAGGAACTACACGCACATAAACACATCTGGGTGAAGTCTGTCCTGAGGAGGCGGAGGAAGTGAGTGTGTGGACACACATCCTGCATCCGCTTTAAAATGAGTTATAGATCAGTTTTTGTAGTGGTGTTTTCACTGATCAGCTAAAGAGTTCTGAATATAATAATTACTGAAGAGTCACAGAACCAGTGATGGCAGATGACTGTCACGGGAAATTTTACATGCTAAGATTAGCATACATTTTTAAATAGATGGACATATCAATGAAAAATGATCATTCTGTAAATGTTTAAGAATTTGATCAGTTTTCCTAAATGAAAGACTGGATTGCATTATGAGGGATTCTTTGAGTCAGGGAGATGCCCTGCATGACAGAGCATATAAGTGAAATGTGTCCGTGGTGTTTGTAAATGCATCAGCTTGGCTTGGTTAGGCTCTTCAACATGGTGACAAGGGCATTATGTGTTATTGTCCAGCTTGTCTAGTCAGATTATCAGATTCTAAAAAATATTTACTGCAAAACCTAGTTTAATATAATATTATAATGACTTTGCAAGAAATCTTTAACTTTTGAGAAGCTGTAGCAAAAGAAGTGCTAGTTTAGCTTTGCACAGATGCCTCATATTTGTCAAGTGCCTTTGTTATATGGAACATGAGGAGTGTTAATGCCATTTTCCAGGGTTAAAGTCACATATCCATGCTGTGTGATTTAAGAGGGCTGAAATTTTAAGCACAAAGTGCTGCTATCAGGAGCGCAATAATTAGATTTACTATAAAAGCATTGCACTTAAAATAGGATTTAAAGCTCTTATTTCACAGGGACTTATAAAGACAATTAAACCCTGTTTGCAGGGAATTAGTGATGCCAAAGGAGAACATGTTCTCGATTTACTGTATAATAAGTGTATAATTTTGTCACGTTCACACAAGGCAACTGCTCTCACAGAAAGTTAAACTGAGCAAACTGTGAGTAGGAAGCAATGTCTGTCACAACATGACCAAAATGTATTAAGTGCAGCTGAACTTGTATCCTCTGAAGGGAATGGCTAATTTCTGATATTTTTATTAGGATGATGAAAAGTTTTTTATTGCAAAGAGTCAAAGGTTTTAGGACACAGTGGAGTTTTTAAAAGGCAGCTCGGTTTTGAAGAGCAAAGACATTCATGAGGAAACAAAAGCAAAGCAAGGATCAAATGAAGTGTTTAAAGTAGGAGCATTTCAATTTTAGAGGTTTAAGCCTAAAAATTTGAAATCAGACATGTTTGAGACCAAGCCAAGGTGAATAAGTGAATTATTCAAATGCATTTATCTTAGCCAATAGATATCTAATGTGTTTATATGAAGTGTATTGTCTTCGGTGTTTATTGTAAATGTTTTTGTAGTGTCCATGAGCAATGAAACAAAAATGAATATTGCTCTATAAAAAGTCAATATTTACTGTAAAGTGTTCTGTAGAAAATGTATCATTATATGGGGCCAATCACAGAAAGTTGAAAGATAAGGATGCTGAAAGGATTTAAGCTGTTTCTCAGCAAAACCGTGCATGACAATATAATATTAAAGGACTGACAATGCCAACTATTGGGCAAAAGTTAAAAGTAATTCTATTTATGGACATTAAAGTGCTTGTCCTTTAAAGTGCTTGTCCTTAAATCCTTATCAGGAATACTATGTCCAATCAGATTTACAAAACATTTACATAATATTTTTGTTGCTGTGCCTGGTCCTGTAATTGCTGCTTGCAGCTATATTTATAATAATTTTTGTTAGTACAACAATTAGTTAGATGAGGGATATAAGCAATTAGTCCATTGAAATGTTGAAAAAAATACAGAAAATAAAAAATGTGTTTTTATTTATTCATGTTTTTTAAATTACATAATTAATAAGTCACTGGGTACCGAGTTAAAAGGCAAGATGATTCCAATATGACTGTTTTAAACCATTGACATATTATGATTGGATGTAATTTTAATGCAAAAGCATGTTGTAAAATTAAGATGGAATTGCAGTTTGTACTAAACATGACTCATAATGTGTTCGCTGATCAGTAATCTGTTGAAGAATTCAGCGAGGCAAATTATTATTATTGAAAATATTAAATTATTTCCCTAGGGAGAGCTGCCTTTAAGCTTTGATGACTGCAGTGAACCTGTAACTGCATTTAACAATCTGTGTCACAAGAGAGCTAAAGAGTTACTGTAAATAGTAAAAACTTTAGTTATTATATATTATTCCACTGCACGTGAAAGTAAAATGTGAAATGTATGTGATTCATGTATGCACTGTAAAATATAATCTTAATAGTAAATGCATTTATGTCATTTGCACAAACATAATTTGCCATGTTAGAAAGTATTAAAGGAGTAATAGGCCTTAAAACATATGTTTTATAAGGTTAATAGTTTTACAGTGTATTTTGAAAAAAACCTGTATTGTCCATTTTCAATAATAAAGCTTTATATATAAATATAATAGGTTTTGATTTTTGCTTTAATCAAACACATTCTCTTTTAACCAGATATTATTTAATATTGTTTTTCAAATTCATACTGTATTAGAATCAATGCAGTTGATTGTTGTTGCTCTTGCTAATGTAATTAACATGTAATGTAATTGGGCCTGCATTGACTTATGGACTGAACTTACACATTTTGACAAATTTGCTCCAGGTATTATTCAAATTGGTCTATTTGTTAACACAATGATTTTTAAAATAATCTCATTTAATGGTAGCAGGAAGAGGATTTAGGGCTTCAGATTATTTTTTAATCTGTTCTAACGTTTAATATATTTCATTATTTTCTTCTGGGCTTTGTGTGTTTAATATGGATTTTGTGCCTCTGGACCTGTAGCTGTGAGATATCTGTATTCACCATCTGAGACACATGTTTCATGACACTATAGGACATGATAATGGTATTAATACCAAGTAGTAGTTTGTGAGTTTTGTTAGTCACAAACTCATAAAACAAGCTGTTTTATTGAAGTATTTATCTTATTTAATCATTCAGTGAATAAACCAAGAACAGTGAATCCTAATTTCCATCACTTCAGTAATTTATTGTAGATCTGCAGCGTGAAGATCTCTGCATCTGCTCGTGACCTTTAGGAATAAGAAATTATGCAAAGTATTAAAAAAAAGTCATTTTCAGTATAAATAGTTTAGAAGCACAGTGTTTGCACTTACCACCTGTGTTTTAAGCAGCCACATGAAGTTTACAATAACCTAAAATATATGATATAAATAAGTTTTATATAAACTATGGAATTGCATTCACATATCATGTCTTTGTTTTACTTAAGTTACATAATCAATAATCAAATGCGTCAGACACAAACCATTTTTCAGAGGTATCTTTAAGAATTCTTCCATATAAACACACTCCATTTTTGACTTAAATTCCTGTATCACTTCATCTGGTGTGCTTTCATTACGAGCTGCAATGGAAGACAGACAGACACATTCATTATGAATAAAAGTCTGTGTAACTGAATCACTTTGCAATGGTGACTTTACGTGCAGCACATATACAGTATTAGAGATGATCCTTTAAGGTTTCAGGGGAGTGTAGCGTCTCGACCAATCTGACACACTAATTTTTATTTGCTTTAACAAATCAATTATTCATTAGATTAACATATCGTCACAGTCCCCTCACTCAATATTCTGGATGTTAGGTTTTCGGCTGAACACCATTCCCCAACCTTGGTCACCATGACAACTAATTATGATATCACTGGTTTTATGACTCCCCCAGGAGTGTGAGTAGGATAACCCACTCATTGTCCCCATAGGAAAGGCAGAGCAGAAATGGACTTTTCTACTAATTAATTCATAGGAAAACCTTTCTTTGAATGAACACACATGATCCTTCAGGTCATTGGGTATATTATTGTAATCGTGTATTTTGTCTTTGAAAATGTATACTGTGATGCAGGCTTATAATCAAAACACACTCATGTCAGCTTACATATATATAACCCTACCATATTTAGTATCTATGAATTCGCCCTTATTATGATCGAAACAAGCGTGTATATTTTATATTGGTACATAGGCAATATATATTGGGGTCCTGAGAACTTTTAGTAATTTCGTTTCAAGTCCATTTGCAAATTACCATGCTTAGGGAACAAAGGGTCGTAAACCCTCCAGCAATGGCCACCTCCCGCTCGGAAATTCCATTTTGCTCATTGGACAAGCCCATCTTGAAAGGCGGGGATCTTCTCCGACTTTAAGGCCTGGCTCCAGGGACACATCACCAGCGTGGTTCGTAATATGCTAAGATGAAGTGTTGAGAAAACGATTAAGGATACCCGGAGCCTTGTGCAGGCCTTTCTTCGGCCTTGTCTGATTCTGCAAAGTACTTGACGCAAACTGAGTTCTTTTTCATAAACCACTTACAGCAAGATCTGGCATTAAGATTGGCATAGGAATCTCTTTCAGCACGAGACTCGCCAAATTATCAAACTTAGTCTTATTCAGTGATGACATTAAAGATCAGTGACACTTTTCAAGGGTGTTTGAAGTAAGAAAGACGTATCCCTCAGGTGTTAGATCTGACGAATATGCAAATGGTTCATAACATTCATACTTATGCCTCTTTCGTTATGAGTTAAACTTTAAACCATTTTCCTATACCAACTGTAGTGTGTGTGGGGTAGGGTATGTTAGACAGTTTAGGTGGGTATGTAGGAGGTAGACCAGTTTGTGTTTATGTAGTCTGTTAGACTAGTTTAAGCGTTTATGTAGTTAATAAAAACTTACTTGTATCACACATGACGTGGTTCATTGTTTGCTCATAAACTGTCACTTAATCATGCAGATTTATGCTACAAGCATTTGTAGAATTGTACAGTAAGAAAGTTATTTCCCTTAACCAGGAAATTAACGTTCTTAGAATTGACAAGACAGTTGACCCTGAGAGGTCAGCTAAATATCTACAGCGGATCTAAAATATTCATAATTAATTATAACTAGTTATGGTTAATTATTCATATTTCCCATGAGCTGATTCGCTACAGGAGGGTTCACACTGAATTGAATGTTTTCATCGCTGTCCAGTTTAACATGTTGCACTAATCATGTAGGTGAAAGAATACAATGATTAAACATGATACTGACCAAACAGCATAGCACTGGGTTCCTCGTCATCATCCACAAACAGCATTATGATGCATGAAGGGCAGTTTATGAACTTGCCATCCCAGATCAGTGCAATAGAGTTGAAATCTGTTCACACAGTGATACATTTTAAAAAGGAAATAAAGTCATAAGAAATCATTTATCTTTTAAAATAATAACTAAAAATAATAATGATTACATTTATTAATGGGTCTCGTGGAAGAATATTGCTTGATCTTAACCCATTATATAGTGTAAAACATGGATAGACAGTGTTGAATTACTGTGTTTCAGACTGTACATCAGTTCCTACCGGTTGTGAACAGAAACGGGTCCGTCACAGACAAAGCTAAGTAGCTCCAAGTATTTTTCAGACACCGTTTTCTACTGTGATAAACAAAAAGATTTGATATGCTTGAAAACAAAAACCTCACAATTGTAATAAATGACCAGTCATATGTCAGTGTTGCTGTGTGTTGTGTGTGTGTGTGTGTTGTTAATGACTAAACATACTATGGTATTAACAAAGATTTCTGTTTTTACTATCTATATTTATATAGAACTTTCAGTTTTTACTGTCATTAAGACCCCACAAAAGCAAGGATGTGTGTGTGTGCTTGTGTGTGTGCACTTGTGCGTGTGCGCGCAGTTTTCCACTCACATGCGAAAGGCTTCAGTCACTGTCAGGGTCTCGTTAGGACCTTTCTGAATGTGAATAATAGAGCTGTCGGTGACCTTGAGGGACTAAGATCACCTTGTCCTGCAGCTGCTGCCACAAAATACAAGGCCCCATTATAATGCACAGAAAAATATACTGTTATGTATGTGATATACAAACCCAATTCCAAAAAAGTTGGGACACTGTACAAATCGTGAGTAAAAAAGGAATGGAATAATTTACAAATCTCATAAACTTATATTTTATTCACAAAAGAATATAAATAACATATTAAATGTTGAAAGTGAGAGATTTTGAAATGTCATGCCAAATATTGGCTCATTTTGGATTTCATGAGAGCTACACATTCCACACAGTTTGAAGTTATCATCATCTACAGTGCATAATATCATCCAAAGATTCAGAGAATCTGGAACAATCTCTGTGCGTAAGGGTCAAGGCCGGAAAACCATACTGGATGCCCGTGATCTTCGGGCCCTTAGACGGCACTGCATCACATACAGGAAAGCTACTGTAATGGAAATCACAACATGGGCTCGGGAATACTTCCAGAAAACATTGTCGGAGAACACAATCCACCGTGCCATTCGCCATCGCTGGCTAAAACTCTATAGGTCAAAAAACAAGCCATATCTAAACATGATCCAGAAGCGCAGGGGTTTTCTCTGGGCCAAGGCTCATTTAAAATGGACTGTGGCAAAGTGGAAAACTGTTCTGTGGTCAGACGAATCAAAATTTGAAGTTATTTTTGGAAAACTGGGACGCCATGACAGACTAAAGAGGACAAGGACAACCCAAGTTGTTATCAGCGCTCAGTTCAGAAGCCTGCATCTCTGATGGTATGGGGTTGCATGAGTGCGTATGGCATGGGCAGCTTACACATCTGGAAAGGCCCCATCAATGCTGAAAGGTATATCCAAGTTCAAGAACAACATATGCTCCCATCCAGACATCGTCTCTTTCAGGGAAGACCTTGCATTTTTCCAACATGACAATGCCAGACCAAATACTGCATCAATTACAACATCATGGATGCGTAGAAGAAGGATCCGGGTACTGAAATGGCCAGCCTGCAGTCCAGATCTTTCACCCATAGAAAACATTTGGTGCGTCATAAAGAGGAAGATGCGACAAAGAAGACCTAAGACAGTTGAGCAACTAGACGCCTGTATTAGACAAGAATGGGACAACATTCCTTTTCCTAAACTTGAGCAACTTGTCTCCTTAGTCCCAAGATGTTTGCAGACTGTTATAAAAAGAAGAGGGGATGCCCCACAGTGGTAAACATGGCCTTGTCCCAACTTTTGTGAGATGTGTTGATGCCATGAAATTTAAAAACAAATTATTTTTCCCTTAAAATGATACATTATCTCAGTTTAAACATTTGATATGTCATCTATGATGTATTCTGAATAAAATATTGAAATTGAAACTTCCACATCAATGCATTCTGTTTTTATTCACAATTTGAACAGTGTCACAACTTTTTGGGAATTGGGTTTGTGTATAATTATCAATTATATTTATATATATAATATATTCTATATATATAATATAACGATAATGGAGAAAATATTGCTTATAACGAACTAATCAGCCACTTAACTAATATTAGTTCATGAGTGAAATTCAGCACAAAGATCTATATTTTACAAACAATGGACTCATCCACAAAACAAAGACTAGTTGACATTAGTGTGCTGCAGTGTTCCTGTCTCTTGCAACATTAAGGTCATGGGCTCAATACCAAGTAAACACACAATTAATAGACATATTATGAGAAAATAGTCACTAAAAAATTTTAAAGCTGGAGAGACCTCAGATTTGTACATCAGTTAATTTACAGAAGATCTGGAAACCTGTCCTGTGAGAAAAACAACATTTATCATATTGTGTGTGTGTGTGTGTACATAAAAAATAAGATCTAAAAGCCTTTTCAAGCCTCTTACCTCATCAGTATTAATAACAGCAGTGGAGAGAGGAGCTGGAGGAAGACATGGCACCATGACCTGTATCCCAGCGTAAAACAGGCCCATTAGTGGGCTCACAACACCCCATAATGTGCTCATAAGCATGGCTGCATCAATGAGATCGCCTGTGATGTACAACGAATGCTGATGTCTTCTATGTGACAGATGCTTTGTCAGAGATGTTTTAATACAGTGCTCAGGGGGACTTTCACCCTGATTTGTTAGCTTTTTTCTGTTTGCTAGATAATCTGATAATGGTTAATGGAGTGTTTGTCAGGGCAATGCACCCCAATACGCCTGACCTTGTCCTGGACCAATTTCTCTACCCATGCATGCTGCAGAAAAATATGCAAAGCCGTTCAAATGGAGGACAATGTGACAATGTAGTTTAGACTTTACAATGTCTCACAAATAATTCATGATGGTACAAAAAAACACAGAGCTCAACAGTTAAGAAATATCACATAATATATAATTTACTGTTTCTCCAGACAGTAACAAAATTAAAAGAAAGGACATGAGACTTCTGCTTAAGTCCTACTATTATTCCATTCAGTGTATGTTTATTGTGACCTTTGGATCAACGTTGACTTGCTCTTCAGTGCAAAATGCAGCCTTGCTACTGTCTCTTTACTAATCAAAGCTTATAGTTATTTAATGCCCTCTTTTGTTCAGTTTTCCTTCTGTCCATACTTTCACTAGATGTCTATGTGGAAATTGTAAATGATTTTGTGCAAATAAGTTTTTTCAAAAAATACTTTTGATAGGTGCCTGCTGCAAAAAAATGAAACAAAACAAAAATTTACTGTGTCTTTACTGTAAAAAGTATGCTTTTTAAAAATCATAATTATTCAGCATTTGTAATTTCTCTTGCTGAATCTGTCACGTGTTCACCAATCAAAGCAATGGGATCATTGAAAGACTAAATATCTTTGAGTAGAAACAAATAAACAACTTAAAACTAAGATTGAAAGCCCCTGAGCATACACAGCTCTAGAAAAAGTTAAGAGACCACTGCAAAATAATCTCTGTTTCTCTGGTTTTACTAGGCTATTTGTAGGTAGGCTATGTGTTTGAGTAAAATGAACATTTTTGTTTTATTCTATAAACTACTGACAACATTTCTCGCAAATTCCAAATACACATATTGTTATTTATAAAGCATTTATTTGCAGAAAATTACAACTGGTCAAAATAACAAAAAAAGATGCAATGTTTTCAAACCTCAAATAATGCAAAGATTCATATACATTTGTAGACAACACAATACTAATGTTTTAAGTAAGGAAGAGTTTAGAAATCAATGTTTGGTGGAATAACCTTGATTTTCAAGCACAGCTTTCATGTGTCTTGGCATGCTCTCTACTATTCTATAACATTGCTGCTGGGTGACTGTATGCCAATCCTGGCAAAAAAAATAAAAATTGAAACAGCTTGGCTTTGTTTGAAGACTTGTGACTCTTCCTCTTTAACACATTCCAGAGGTTTTCAATGGGGTTCAGGTCTGGAGATTGAGGGTCATGACAGGGTCTTGATCTGGTGGTCCTCCATGGAATCACATGGCTTGATTCATGCACCCTTGACAAAGATGAATGTACTTGATTCCAGCCTTTCTGAAGCATCACCAATCCTCCACCAAATTTCACAGTGGGTGCGAGACACTGTGGCTTCTCCAGATCTCTGTCTAACCATTAGATGTCCATGTGTTGGGCAAAGCTGAAAATTGGACTCATCAGAGAAGATGAACTTACTCCAGTCCAATCCTTATGGTCTTTTGCAAACCTCAGCCTGGCTCTTCTTTGCTTCTCATTGATGAAGGGCTTTTTTCTAGCTTTGCATGACTCCAGCCCTGCCTCTGTTTCGAACTATCCTCTCCATGCACTTCACCCCTGCCGTTTGCCATTCTTTTTGTAGGTCTCTTGATGTCATCCTACAGTTGCTGAGTGACATTCAAATGAGTTGGCGGTCATCCCAGTCAGTGGAAAGTCATTTTTGCCCTCTTCTGGTCTGCAGCTTTGTTGTCCCCAATGTCTGCAGCTTGACCTCATTCTTATGAACTGTTGTCTTTTAAATTTTAAGAATGAAGCAACCTGACTCTTACTCTATCCCTCTGGCAGTAAAACCAGAATTTAACCCTTTTTTCCTCAAAACTTTTCTTTTCAACTCAATTGACACATTTTTCGTCCACGTAATAGTGGTCACAGACTCAGATTTTTCAAAGTCGGTAAATGTAATCCAGTATTTTAAGATCTGTTCCATTTTTAAAAGTCAAGTAGTGCATGCCAGCCTTACATCACGTGACTTTGAGAGATTCTAAACAAAAGATTCAAAGAGATCAAAGCTTCACACAATGCAGTGTTTCGAAATCGTCATTAGTCTATTAGTAGCCTAGCTATGCATGTTTTTTTTATATATATATACCAGATGACTTAGTTGTCAAAGTATACAGTAGAACCACTGTGTCGCCTACTCAGAAATGTAGATGTCACAGCTTGCAGACACACCTGCTTTGCACATGTCTCATACAAAGAACCAGGAAACTTGTACTCTCAAGTTCAGGAAAACGAAACTTATTGTCCTTTCGCGTAGTACCTTGAGGGATCTTGGTTGTATGGTTTGCTAGTGACTTTGATTTCACCAAGTACAACATGTTCCTGGATCAACATCCTTGTTGATCCTTGAACAACATTCCGATCAACCAATCAGAATTGAGGGATAACTTTTCAGAAAATATCTGTTTTAGGCTTACAATCAGGGTTAGGTGCTTCTACACCCTTGGTAATCAGCTATAATTACCTGTTTTAGGAAATACATTGTGGGTAGGGTTAGGTTTAGGGGTAGGTTAAGTCTATATTTTTGGACAGTTACAGTATGTTGATCCAGGAACATGTCTTACTTGGCAAAATCACGGCGACCTTGGTTGTATACGCTTATCTTTTTACTGCATGCAGTAAAATGGCAGAATGCAGTATTTCAGTGGCTCAAGGCCAGTTTAACTGTTCAATTTGTCTGGATCTACTGAAGGATCAATTGACCATTCCCTGTGGACACAGTTACTGTATGAGTTGTATTACAGGCTGCTGGGATCAAGATGATCAGAAGAGAGTCTACAGCTGCCCTCAGTGCAGACAGACCTTCACTTCAAGCAGGGCCGCATTAACCATTGGGCTAGGCGGGGGCCCGTGATTGGCTGTGGAGTAGATTGACTGAGTCATCGTAGCGCCGATTGCCAAATCCTCGCCCCTCATTTATTAGCGCTATTATTTAGTGGAGCTTTTCCATATATTCCATGCATTACCGTTAGAGATTAAAATGTCACGTTTGAATTTGGTTTACCAATCAAATGCATTTATTCTATATTTTTACATTTGAAGAACCCTTGCACCACATATCAATTAGGTGATCGCTGCAATGTCCGCTTTCACCTCTCTTCACTTCGTTCTCGCATAACCTGGAAATGGTCATGCAAAGAACAATCTTCGATAAGTAAAAATGTAAACTATTCTAAAAAAAAATGAGGAGAGAGGGGAAAACATTAGCTAGTGAGTCAGTAAAATCCCCAGCTATCAGGTTATTTTACTAAAGCTGATGATGGAGTAGTTGTGAAACAGCAAATGCGCCCCCGATCTACATAAATGCGTCTATGTTTGTGCGAATCATTCGTGATCCAGCTTCACCTACAGAAGAAGTGAGTGTTAGGCTTTTTTTAATGAATCTTTGCAAATCACCTTTCCTAATAATGTGCTAATTAGCAAGTTTCACAATGAATGTGGCTAAAGTAAACAGTCTCTCAGAGAGCAGCTCGGAAAAGAGGGGCGGGGCGAGAACAGCTCATTAACATTTAAAGGAAAATGCAACAAATCTGCATGCTCTGAAAAGAGCTGTTTTTGACAGGGTAAAAAATTTGTTTTTTACACTACCATTGAGAAATTTTAACCAAAATATGTTACAGACTTTTCATTAAGACCCTAAAGAATCATATCAACTTGTGGAAAATGGGCATTCCTCTAAAGTAGCTTAATTTAGCTGCTATTAAAATTTATGACAGTAATGTTAATCAAACATTAGAAAGAAAATCACTCACTGTCTTTGACCGAATCACTTTTGTAAAATAAATAAGAATGAATGTACATTTAATTTATACAGTGAAGACTATTCAGTTTATTTATACATTTATTTTATACAATATAATTTATTATTCAGTGCTTTTAAGTGTTTCAAGTAGGTCTATTTTTTGTAATTTGTGTCTGTTTACTTGTCTAAGTATAAGCTTGTTTTTACTTAGGATAGTATTTTTAATTTTTTTTAGTATTGAAATTGGTAACAAGAATTATGAAATTTCAGTGCATCAAAATGTTGTTTTGCTGTTCTGTATATGCGTGCTATGTATGTTGGATGAACACAAAAAAACATGAAACCATATCACATGCTGAAGAGAGGACTGAGAAACAGGTACGAATGAAGTAAGAGCAGACAACGTTTAGCTAATTCCTGCAATCTGCATTAATGATATAATTAGTTAAGACATCCCATGTTTATAAGACTCATGTCATAACATTGGCTGTAACAGTATAAACAATTGGTGTTTGGAAACCCGAAAGCAGACCGAAGTTCTCACACCAGGGTATCTAGCAAATAAAATAGATTTAAAAAAACTGATCATGTATTTAAATAAATAAATAAACAAACAAACAAGTAAGATAAAAATAAATACTACTGTATAGGCCTAACACAGTGGCCCATATTGAGTACAAAAAACGTGATAAATGTAACTTAATATAAACTAAATACTTAGCAAATAAGTTACATAATATAATATAAGTTATTTGATATAATATATATAATGAAATACTGCAGTAATTTCCTAAGCATAAGTGTATTGTAGTAGACGATGTTTTGCATTTGTCAAATGTAGCCTATTTACACTTATTGGACCAGCAAATTGTTTCACAGTTTCAAAAGATTTTGTTTCTTCTGTTAAATCCGCATGCGTGAAAAAAGGTGAGGGTTGTGGTCAGTCTTGCAATATAAAATCTGATTATAATATAAAAAATATTTATTCCATCATAACATCCATAACTACCACAATTCCAAAAAATAAAAATAAAAATGGGATGCTGCTGGATGGTCCCTCTCTCTTTAGTTCAGAGGCAGCGTCCATGGTTTCCAAATAGAATTTTAAATATTGATTCGTCTGACCACAAAACAGTTTTTTAACTTTTCCTCAGTCCATTTTAAATGAGCTTTGGCCCAGAGAACACGGCACCATTTCTGGATCATGTTCGCATATGGCTTCTTCTATTTATGATACAGCTCTAACCTGTATTTGTGGATGACACGGTGACCTATGTTCACAGACAGTGAATTCTGAAGGTGTTTCTGAGCCCATGCAGTGATTCCCATTACATAATCATGCCTGTTTTCAGGGCAGTGATGCCTGAGGGCCCAAAGATCACAGCATCTAATAATGATTTTCACCTTGTCCCTTGCACACAGAGATTTCTCCAGATTCTCTGAATCTTTTGATGATAATATAGATGATGAGATATTCAAAGTCTGTGTAATTTACATTGAGGAACATTATTGTTCCACAATTTGTTGACAGTTTTTCACAGATTCGTGAACCACTGCCCATCTTTACTTCTGAAAGACTCTGCCTCTCTAAGATACTCTTTTTATACTATATACTTTATACTGATATCTTGTTAATGATATGTTACTGCCAATTAACATAATTAGTTGCAAAGTGTTCCAACTGTTTCTTTTTATTAACACTTGATAAAATAACTGAAAAACGTTTTAAATTGTGTTAAATTTTGCAATCATGGTTTAGTATGTTACAGAAACTGCCCTAACCCACTCATACAGCAATAATTCTTAAAAAGCCAGAAGTCATATGAATAGATTTAAAAATGGGATGCAACTTTGAAATAGATTTCAGAATTGAGACATTCCACATGTTCATAGCAGACATTAAGACACAGTGGGGAACAGATCTGTATTCTTACCATCTTGTCTGTAATAATTTTGTGACTTTCCGTTTCATATATTACTGCGGTTTACTGTAATTTCTTTGTCTTACAGAAACTCTTGAAAGAGACCCAGAGAACATTCCAGCAGAAAATCCACACTCTAAAAAATTATTCAGTGGATCTGTTGCTACTTAATTTAATGCATTAGTGCTTAAATATATAACTTAAATATCTGTGTTAGTTTGTTTAAAACATTATTTAAGTTGTACTAACTCAATGTAATTAGCTCCATAACTTCATTTTTTCAAGTTCATATGTTTCAGGTTCCCAGCATGCTTTGCATGTGACTGAATAATGAGCGGTAATGTAGAAATAAACTAATATTTTATGCATTTCTATTCAAGATCAGAACAGTAGAAGATTTATTAATGTTCAATGTTCGGTTCTTTTAGTATTTAAAAGGTTGAGAACAGACTCACTGGGCATTGTCTTACATGCTGTTACAATCAGAAGGCATTTGGTTGAAAATGCTAAAAGATTGGTTTCCTGGTAGCATTAAAGGGGTCATATGATGCGATTTCAAGTTTTCCTTTCTCTTTGGAGTGTTACAAGCTGATTGTGCATAGATAAGATCCCTGAAGTTGCAAAGACTAAAGTCTCAAAACCAAAGAGATATCTTTATCAAAGATAAGACTCTGCCACGCCCCTAAAACGGCTCGTTCTAACACGCCCCCACATATCTACCTCACTATGTGGAAATATTAGCATATGTGCACGAAAAAACAGAAGGCGTGGTTTCAGAACCATAGTGTTGAAGCAGCCATGTCAGGGGAAACTGTGTGTTTCTAGGTGAAAGAAAACAGTTATTTGCCATTCCGGAAGTAGATGCTTTTAGGAATCTTTAAGATTACTTACATCAGAACAGCAATGCATTTTATGGATGGCCGTTTCTTGAACCTTGGAGAGGAGGTAATTCTGATTTTGCTTTGACAATCTGGCACTTCTGAATCAGTATGTTTTGTTAGTTTAAGTATTTGCTATTGACTGTTCAAATGTGGAGTTTTGCACATCTTGTGTTTGTGTGTGTGTGTGTGTGTGTGTGTGTGTGCGCAGACACATACCAGCTTCATCACTGTGTCTGTCAAGCGACTCTGTTCCCCTTTCGGGCTCTGTCTTTACATTTATTTTGAAAGATGAAGCTTGCGATTATGGTAAGGGGCGTTACATTTCCAAAGAGTGCTTGCGGTGTTCGGCCAATCACAATGCACTGGGTCAGCTGGCCAATCAGAGCAGACTGCTTGTCGGAAGGAGGGGCTTTGTAGAAAACGAGTGTTTGAGAGTGGCGGAGCATAGAGGACCTACAATAATGTACAGTAATTGAAAAAATAATGTGTTTTTTGAACATTAAAGCATGTCAACATATTCTGTTACACCAAATACACAAAATAGATTTTAAGAATTGTTTCATCAAAAAATAATATTTTTGTAGTTATCGTAACCAGTGTCCATGATTGAATCAAATGTAAAACAATGTGAAAAAACAACTTAGAACAACTTCGTTAGAACAACTTAATTTTTCGTTAGAACAACTTAATTTTTATGAGTATTCAACTTAATAATTGTTAGTTTTAACACAATTTTCTAAGTATATATAGCGCAATATAGTTTATTAGTTGAACTTAATTTCAGAAAAAGTGGCTAAAAAACTTTTTTCAAAAAAAATGATGCAAACTGTTGCGTAAATTTTTTTTGTTGCGTCCAAACAATATTTTTTAGAGTACAGGAGAAAGAGACTGAGAAAGACTGTAGAGTTTCACAAGGTGAGTTTTGAGCAGAAGAACAACTGCTGGCTGCTGACAGGCTCTTAAAGATCAGTTTTTTTTTTTTTTTTTTTTTTAGGACCCCTCCAGTCAGTCAGCGAGGAGCCAGTGCTGGAGCTCTTTCAGTCCCACTGAAGCCCACTGTGGAGAACAGGCTGTGTGAGGCAGCAGTAAGAGCTGAGTGAATGGACTGATTCTGATGCTTCTCTCTCTGTGTGTCCTAACAGCGCTCTGCACAGACAGCAGTGGAGGACAGTGAGAGGATCTTTACTGAGCTGATCCACTCCATTGAGAGAAGCCGCTCTGAGGTGACACAGCTGATCAGAGATCAGGAAAAGGTTCTTGTAAGTCAAGCTGAAGGACTCTTGGAGCGACTGAGACAGGAGATTGAAGATCTGAAGAGGAGACATGCTGAGCTAGTTTTCACACACTGGTCACATCCACTTCCTCCAGGTAACAGATCTGAAAAATGGAGCATTAGTGTTAGTAAGGTATTTAAAACACTGCAACATTTTCAGGAATCTCATTAAATATTTTCTGGTATCTGATTTTCTGTTTTTCCCATTATTTGTTTTTGTGTCTGTGTAGTGTTTCCAGTCTTACAATGTCCCTCCTGCATCTGAGAAATCATCTAGCATCGCTGTCAGTTCTTGTCTCTCTTTTTATGATTTGATCGTTTTTTTCAATCAATTGGAAGAGAAACTGCAGCATGTTTTTAAAGAAGAGGAAGAAAAAATATTTAGGAGAGGTAAAGTACTGAGACATTAATTTAATCTTTAAAAGAAGTCAATGTAATAATTATAATACAATGTGAACAATAACATTGCTTTAAAATACAGGTGAATGAAAATGAAATATTTTTAGATTGAATTTGTCTGTTGATCTTTCATAGTGCGATATATAGAGATGATTCCCACTCCTGAATATGAGAGCAGGAATGAGTTTCTACAACGGAAGTTATTTTGAAAGAGTTCATAGAGAGAGTCCATTAATGAATACTGATAAATCATACTGTTGATTCAGTTTGTTTTATTGAATACACTATATTGAATACATGTCTTATTTGTTCATTTACACTGTTAATACCAGTCCCAATCAATAGAATGAATAACAGTAAAAAGTGTGAAAATCACCTTTACTTTCTATTACACAGCAGTTTATTCCGGTCCCTCAAACAAAACTGTCTTAGCAGCATTTCAAGAGTGCTAATATAGCCTCTGCTTCTTTGTTTATGCATTCCAGAGAGAGTTGGTGGGGATATTACAACATTATATTGTGTTGCTGTGTTTAGAACTAATGCATTTTAATGTAATTCTCTGTTCATAGTTACTGTTGAGCACAAATATACAAAGTAACTGGCAATATTGTGGGGAAAATAAATTATACATAGACTTGTTAAGAATTAAGCATTTAAACAGAATAGCCAAAATAGCCAAAACTTTACAGACAATCCAGTCTATTAAAACTATTCAAGAGAAATAAGAAAAATAAATTGTATTAAACATTTAGACTAATCCAGTAACACTCATGAAGTTATAACAAATAAAAATGCAAAACATTTGAGTTTTTATTATATGTAGTAAATCAGCTCAACAGAGAAATATTTATGACTAATTATAACTGGTTATGATTAATAATAAATATTTAGATTATATCTTAGAATTAACTGTAGCAGAATCAAGATTACAAATTTCTGTCCGTCCACCGAGCAGACAATAAAATAATTTATCAATTCAAGGAATGTTTATTTATCTGGCCACGGAACAATAAACTGTCCTCCTTTGTGCAGTGCTAGCAGTAATTTAGCAAAATGTAGCAAGGTTTCAAAACCATAATGATTTGAATTTGAGCAGGCACACAAAGGAATCGATCGTGAATTAATAAGGGATTTTGTAATAAATGAAAATATTTCTAACAATTAACAAACTAAGCAAAACACAACAGAATGAAACAAAGTAAAGAAAAGAGAGAGGAAAGTAAAAGGATGGCAGTATTTCACATCAATTTTAAACACAACCTTCGAGAATCATCAGAGAATCAAAAATCACCTTAAAAGGGGCTGAAACTTAAACAAAATAATCTAAATAATTGTAAACGGTTACTTGAATTGGCTTCGATTGCTGAACAAGAGTCCTAATGCGGTAGACAACGGAGGTCTTTGATTTCGTTAGGAGTGAGCTGGAAGTTTACTTCTAGTTCTTCTGAAGATAGGAAAAGTCCACAACGAATCGCAGTTACTTGAAGATAAAAACTGACGGAAAATAAAACTCAAAACGAAGGTCTTGAGAGTCTTGAAAGGTGTTTTCTCAAACGAAGAAGAGTTTTTGAGCAAAGTTTATTCCGGGCTAATCGCTTTTGAGGATTTCTATTCTGGGTGGACTGGCCAATACCAGGTGTGACTTTTTGAGCGTGAGAAGTTTCCTTTGCTTCCCTTTATGGCCCATTTGCATGTTTTATGGCCGGTCTGGAATTGCTGCAGTTTTAACCCAAAATATAGTACAAATCGTATGATGCGTTTCACAATCACATACTGTACATCATTGTTTGAGGAATAAAGAGCAGATAATATTGATACCAAGAAACAAACATTTAGAATAGATTAAACCAAAGATACATTCATAAACGCTGAATATCAGCATTTAGGGCTTAACTAATACAAATAACAAGTGGTAACTCAGCTAATCTAATAGGGAAACGTACAAACAACACATGCAATATACCAGATATATTTGTAGAGTATAATAGAGTAAAAAGGTCTTTATGTGTGTGTGTTAGTTTGCTTGGTCAGCCAGGCCCATCGGTGCCTGGCATCGGGGTCATTTACATCTCTTTGGAAAGTGTTTGAAATCAGATGGGGAGATGATAGTGGGGGACTGGTTAGAATCTCCTTGATAGCGAGGACCCATTTGGCAATTTAGCCCCCATATAAAAGTAAAGTCTGTGACCAGGACTGTAATTTATATGCAAATGTCAATGCTAAAAGGGTCTCTTAAGCCATAAAACCCCAAAGATCATGCATGATTCTACGCAGACGCTACATATATTTATATCTTGTGCTATTCTTCATTGCATTTATGTACAACATCCATCACATTTCATTCATAAAACATGAAAAACAACAAGCCAATTTGTAGATTTACTGATTCAAATATGTTTTGTTTTTAGATTACCAGCGGATCACTTTGGGTAGGAACACAGCTCATGAATACCTCAAACTGTCAGAGTGGAACAGAGCGGTTACTAACATGGACAAAGACCAATCATATCGTGATCGTCCAGACAGATTTGATCACTGGTATCAGGTATTGTGTAATGAGAGTTTGAATGGACGTTGTTATTGGGAGGTTGAGAGGAAAGGTTCTGTCTATATATCAGTGTCATATAAGACCATCAGCAGGAAGGGACGGGGTCGAAAATGTGAGTTTGGGTCTAATAATTGGTCCTGGAGTTTGGCCTGCTCTAGCTACAGTTGTTCATTCTTGCACAGTAGCATAAGCATTACACTCCCTGTAGTCTTCAGCTCCTCTAGAATAGGAGTGTATGTGGATCACAGTGCAGGAACTCTGTCCTTATACAGCGTCTCTGACACAATGACCCTCATTCACAGCGTCCACACCACATTCACTCAGCCTCTCTATGCTGGGTTTTGGGTTTACTATAACGCACAGGTGAAATTGAATGATCCAGCATAATAGATTACAGACCTTTTTACACATTCAGTGCTTTTCCACTGTCGGGTCAAGAGGTTCTATTCTCTAAACAATAAATTCTGTGATTTTCCTTTTATGGGCATGTCTTTTCAGAGTAATAATCTCTTGAGCAAATAGTAAAAGTAGAAGAATGAATTTAGAAGAATTATTGATTGTAACAATTTGTAAGGCTTATTAATTATTCCATTGAAATACCATATGGCCATTTTTGTTCACATGATTTTATGTTAGAAATACATCTTTAAGTTGAAAGGATCATTAGTTTGTCTTGTAGTTTATGCTTAAATATTTTTGGTAAATATTTGATTGTTGCTCTAGGTGTTTTCTGTGACTTTATTAAGAAAATACATTGTATAAGTATATTTAAAATACTGTACACCAGTTACATGTTTATAAACACCTATTCATTGATTGTAACAATTTAAAATCATAAAGGTACTGACCTTGGTTCAGTTGTATGAGAAAGTAATAGTTTGCCGTTTAGTAAGTGCCTCACAATAATCACATTCAACCGCTTTGAGGATTCAGTGATAGAAAGATTCAAAAGACGCTGCTCATGTGAGTGTGGACTACGCTGTATGTGGGGTTTTTAGACCCCTGCTGTACACTCATGTTATGAAGAGTCCAGTCAGAAAAGTGGCCTTAAAACATTTTCTACATGGAACGTTGCCTTTGTATAAATCCAGGTTTTGTATGCATTGATTGAAATCAAGTGAATCTATTTTTCTCCTTTGTTTATAAAAATTATTTCAATAAAATTGTCATTTTTTGAAATAATTCTTTGTTCATTACTGAAGTTGAATCTAGGATTCTCCCTCACAGTAGCATCACAATAGTATCAGTATCATATTACACAGAATAATTTGTTTCTTTTCAAAACATCTACACCCTAAAAAAATAAGTGACAAGTCACAAATAAAGACAAAATTCCATTTATTTCTATTAAATACAACACAGACAAATCCAGTTAAGTGTTTCTGCTGTGACTAGCTGCAAATATAAATGTATAATCTATAATTATATCTAATTTAGATCATAACGAACTCTTCAAACAACACATTATCCTGTACATTTTATGTACATTTGCTATTCAGGTGAAACTGAGTATTTCATGTTGAAGGTATCAGAGTCTGAATGTGCTCACACCAGCTTTCTAATGTTGGCTTTCATATGGTCTCCCTGCAGTATGTATACATAATGCATTTCACCGCTTTAGTTTTTGCAAAATAACCTGTTAAAATAAGTGCCTGAATGCTGCAAAAATACACTTGGAACTGATTGAAAGTCTTATTTGAAACTCTTCTTGGTGGTTGCAGCACACTTGCAAACAACAACAGAATATATAAAATATATTAAAACTAGTAAACAAACATCAAAAATGGTGTCCTGCATTCTCTGTTGTGAGCCTGTGCATCTTTCAGGGTAATGTGTCCTGCAGTGTGTGAGTCTGTATATGGGAAAGTGCATGCAAGTCAGGGTGGTGTTTCTTGGTGTGTATGCGGAGGTACTGTTTCCCTGCGAATCGTTTTCTACAGCGGGTGCATTCGTACGGTCTTTCTCCGGTGTGGACAGTCAGGTGAGCCGTGAGGTGTCCGGACTGCGTAAAACGCTTCCCGCACTGCTCACAGCGGTACGGTCGTTCTCCAGTGTGAATGCGCATGTGTGTGTCCAAACTCTGCGACGTGGTGAAACTCTTCCCGCAGATCGAGCAGATGAAGTGTCGCTTGCCGGCTCCACCTGTCCGTAAAGCACCCAACCGGCCATAGAGACCCAGCCCTGAGACATTACCCAGAGCAACGAGCCGCTGTGCTGCAAACAAGGGAGAATTATGGGATACGAGAGAGTCTGACCTGCCAACCCTCTGTGGAGAGTTCTGCAAGTGTGTGAGCGTGTTACGGACAGAGTGTGTGGCCCAATCGGATACCGGATCCATATCAGCCTTCATGCACAAGTCTTCCTGAAAAACTTGAGGGACTTGGGAAGTGCGGGTATCCGATGAGGTTTGTGCGAGGGAGAAGGAAGCATTATCTGAAGCAGCCAAGTCGACGCTGGAGTGCTGGGACTCATCAGCGCCGGAGTGTGTGTCTGCAAACCTGAGTGTGTGAGAGAGTGTGTCATGATTGGGGGAGTGTGAGAGTGTGTGAGATTCCTGCCCTGAGAGTTCAGCAACATCTGGTTTCGGAGAGTCTTGAGTTACTGCAGAAACACTTTCACCTTCGTCCTCATCGTCGTCATCATCTGTTGAGAAACACACACAGTATGAACAAGATTTAATCTTACTGTAAAAGTTGCAAAAATGCAAGTATTAATTACTGAAAAGTAAAAATTCTAACAAATTGTATAGAAAATGTATATGTGACCCTGGACCACAAAACAAGTCATAAGGGTACATTTTTCGAAATTGAGATTTATACATCTTCTGAAAGCTGAATAAGTAAGCTTTCAATTGATGTATGGTTTGTTAGTATAGGACAATATTTGGCTGAGATACAACTATTTGAAAATCTGGAATCTGAGAGTGCAAAGAAAATCAAAATATTGAGAAAATCGCCTTTAAAGTTGTCCAAATGAAGTTCTTAGCAATGCATATTACTAATCAAAAATTAGGTTTTAATATATTTACAGTAGGAAATTTACAAAATATCTTTATGGAACATGATCTTTACTTACCATGCTAATTATTTTTGGCATAAAAGAAAAATCTATCATTTTGACCCATACAGTGTATTTTTGGCTATTGCTACAAATATACCCCAGCGACTTAAGACTGGTTTTGTGGTCCAGGGTCACATATTATATTTGCGGCTGCAAGATTTCACAAGCTGAAAAGAATGAATGTCACACCTCTGTTCATCAATTTGCACCGAAAACCAATAGCTGCTCGCATAAAATTCAAGGCATTTATGTTTGCCTACAAAACCACCACTGGCTCTGCACCCCTTTACCTAAATTCACTACTTCAGACTTATTTGCCCCCTAGAAGATTGCATTCTGCAAGAGAATGGCGCATTATTGTGCCATCCCAAAGAGGCACAAAATCACTTTCACAGACTTTTACATTAAATGTTCCCTTCTGGTGAAATAAATGACAGTGTCCCAACTCAATCAAGTCCTTAGCTATTCTCAAGAAACGGCTAAAAACACATCTCTTAACAATCTTCATTTGACCATCTAAAAAAGAAAAGAAAAAATAGCCTCTAACACTAGCTTTATATTTTTTCTATTCTATCTACGTGTTTTTCTTTATTTTATTATAAGTGTTTAAGCAAGCAAGATTGTCACAGCACTTACCTATTATTGCTCTTTTTTTGGGTTTTGATTGCTTCTATTGTCCTCATTTGTAAGTCGCTTTGAATAAAAGCGTCTACTAAATGTAAATAGATGTAGATGTAAATATTTCAAAAGGGCAATAAGCATACGTGCAGTATGCAAGGTAGTATACATTCATGTCATCTTTGGCATGGTCAGTTGGACCTTAAACAATTAATATTCAAAAAATAATATAAATCTTACTATATTGAAACTATCAGATAATAACACACAAATCTGAACTGAATAATGACACTATTGTCTTCTGTACAGCTGCTTTATAACAAATCGAAGTCGTTTCAAAATGTATGAAGTTTGCAACACTGACACTGTTGTTGAACTGAGCTGAATAATGACACTATTGTCTTCTTTAGAGCTGCTTATAGCTCTGTTTCATAATTAATGAACTGCATCCTTAACACTACGAATCAACATTAAACTAAATTGAGAAGAATAATGAGACTAGAGCTGCTTTACAGCTGAAACTGAAGCTGTTGTTTAAACTAAATATAGCTGAAATTGAGGGGGGGTTCCCCCCCCCATTTCATCACTGATGACACTAACTGTTATTTTCCTGTTTATTATTGTGAAGCTGTTTTTAAACAATCTGTGTTTAATAAAGAGCTATATAAACAAGGAGACTTCCCCCCCCCCCCCCCCCGTATAAAGTATTAAAAGTTAAAATATTATTTACCATAGGAAAATTAAAAAGTTCAAATGAATATGGTAATCTGCATATACAGTTGGTACGGGAAAGTATTCGACCCCTAAATTTTAAACTCTTTGTTATATTGGCAGCCATTTGCTCAAAATCATTAAGTAATTGTTCCCTGAATGAATGTACACACAGCACCCCATATGAAGAAAAACACAAGAATTGTTGACATTTTGCAGATTTATTAAAAAAGAAACTGAAATATCACATGGTTTTAAGTATTCAGACCCTTTGCTCAGTATGTAGTAGAAGCACCCTTTTGATCTAATACAGCCATGAGTCTTTTTGGAAAAGATGCAACAAGTTTTTCACACCTGGATTTGGGGCTCCTCTGCCATTCCTCCTTGCAGATCCTCTCCAGTTCTGTCAGGTTGGATGGTAAACATTGATGGACAGCCATTTTTAGGTCTCTACAGAGATGCTCAATCGGGTTTAAGTCAGGGCTCTGACTGGGCCATTCAAGAACAGTCACAGAAATGTTGTGAAGCCACTCCTTCGTTATTTTAGCTGTGTGCTTAGGGTCATTGTCTTGTGGGAAGGTAAACCTTCGGCCCAGTCTGAGATCCTGAGCACTCTGCCCCCGACGGCGGAGAAGGTTTTCGTCCAGGATATCCCTTGTACTTGGCCGCATTCATCTTTCCCTCGATTACAACCAGTCGTCCTGTCCCTGCAGCTGAAAAACACCCCCACAGCATGATGCTGCCACCACCATGCTTCACTGTTGGGACTGTATTGGACAGGTGATGAGCAGTGCCTGGTTTTCTCCACAACATACCGCTTAGAATTAAGGCCAAAAAAGTTCTATCTTGGTCTCATCAGAACAGAGAATCTTATTTCTCACCATCTTGGAGTCCTTCGGGTGTTTTTTTTTAGCAAACTCCATGCGGGCTTTCATGTGTCTTGCATGGAGGAGAGGCTTCCGTCGGGCCACTCTGCCATAAAGCCCCGACTGGTGGAGGGCTGCAGTGATGGTTGACTTTCTAAACTTTCTCCCATCTCCCGACTGCATCTCTGGAGTTCAGCCACAGTGATCTTTGGGTTCTTCTTTAACTCTCTCACCAGGCTCTTCTTCCCCGATAGCTCAGTTTGGCCGGACGTTCCAGCTCTAGGAAGGGTTCTGGTCGTACCAAACGTCTTCCATTTAAGGATTATGGAGGCCACTGTGCTTTTAGGAACCTTAAGTGCAGCAGAAATTTTTTGTAACCTTGGCTAGATCTGTGCCTTGCCACAATTCTGTCTTGAGCTCTTCAGGCAGTTCCTTTGACTCATGACCTCATGATTCTCATTTGCTCTGAAAATGCACTGTGAGCTGTAAGGTCTTATAAAGACAGGTATGTGGCTTTCCTAATCAAGTCCAATCAAAATAATCAAACACAGCTGGACTCAAATGAAGGTGTAGAACCATCTCAAGGATGATCAGAAGAAATGGACAGCACCTGAGTTAAATATATGAGTGTCACAGCAAAGGGTTGAATACTTAGGACCATGTGATATTTAAGTTTTACTTTTTTAATACATCTGACAAAATGTCAACATTTCTGTGTTTTTCTGTAAATATGGGGAGCTGTGTGTACATTAATAAGGAAAAAAAATGAACTTAAATGATTTTAGCAAATGGCTGCAATATAACAAAGAGTGAAAAATTTAAGGGGGTCTGAATACTTTCCGTACCCACTGTATATCTCACATTTGGCTTGGTCAGCTGGGGCTTAAAAGACAATTAATATTCAGAAAATATTATTGATCTAACTGTACTTACACTATCAGATGCAGATGAGAACATAAAAACCTGACCTGAAAAATAACACTACTGTCTTCGGCAGAGCTGCTTTAGAGCAGAAACTGAGGTCGTTTCATAATTGATGAAGTCTGCTGCATCTACACTTTTACTGAACTGAATCAACACTCAACTGACTTGAACTGAACAATGACACTGTTGTCTTCTGCCCACATGCATCTGACAGTCGGATCTGACCTAATTTCATAATTCATGAACTGACACATTGACTCTTATTGAACTGAATTGAATTAAATGTGCCTTGAATAATGGCACAATAGTCTTCTGAAGAGCTGCTTTATAGCTGAAATTGAGGTTGTGTCATAATTAATGAAAAGTTCTTAATTTTCATATGTTTAAGTATAAATTATGAATCGTCTTATAATCCATTCCTTGTGCGAACCGTGACATTTGTTTACATTTTACTGAAGTTGTGAGCTTTGCCATAAAGTCTGGTGAACCATTTAAAAAATATTTCCTTGAATTACATTATTTTAATTAGTGAGTTTGAATGACCCGAGGCGCCTCACCTCCCAGCGGCGGCTGCTCGAGACCTTCCTCTTTGATCTGCATATGGATCAAATCTCCCTCCTCACGAAACTCACGCATCTGGAATCCGAAAGACAACAAATAATAATTGTTTTAGCACATATATTTTTACTTCCACTATAAAATACTCAAAATAACTGGTCCTCTAACCTCTGCCATTGTTTTTCTGCCCACTAGCGACTCGCGAGTACTAACGTTACCATCACACCGACCATCCCGCGCCACGGTTTTCTCGTCGCTGTACCCCCGCGCCGCGACGATGGACTCTATTAGCTGCAGTTTCCGTCGGAGCTCCTCGTTTTCTTTCTGGTGGCGTGAGATCTCGATGTGTAAAACCGCGTAGCCGTCGTCTACGAGCTCGCAGATTTCTGCCACCGCCGCGCGAGTCAGCGTCTCCATGATGGTCGCGAGCTGGGTGTGAAACGCCCGGTAATTCGCCATCCTTCGCGCTCCTCTGCGTTCGGGCCGCCTGTAGGTCCCGTGGAAAACCGTGAGCGTTGCAGTACAAGTTTAGAGTACGGCGATTACTGCGTTCGCTGTCCGTGAAATAAGACTGTCCTGCGTTGTTTTGATTTTCGGTCTGAAACGGTGTAAACGCTTTGACACTGTTGCTAGTGGAGGCTGATGTCGTTTCCGGGGGGCATCGCTCAGATGTTTTGTCAAAATAAAAGTCACTGTGGACTATTTTTGTAATGTTAAAACTTCAACTCATAAAACGTCAATATAATTATTAGCATTGATAATCGAATTCACAGGCAACTAGGACAATATATACACAATATATGTACATTATACACACACACAACTGTAATTCAATTACAGCGGTTCTGATATACAGTAACGCTGCACTCATGCTCTTGTGAAATATATTCGCAATAAAAAGACAGAAATCTTTACCCAAGTACACTGGAAGGTTCTGAACACCCCGTCCCACACAGAAAGACAGACTAAGGCGACTCAAAGTTAGTAAAGAACTTCACAAGTGAATTTCAGGTTCAATACTTTGGGTGGTTTATTTGACTCCCACTGCAGACAATAGCTTCGGATCATTTGTTTCTAAAGTGATGAAGAGTTCAAAATGATCCTGTACATTTCATTATTCTGCATCATATCAGACATTTCGAATGATGTGATTAACATACATTTCAATAACTAACTCTTTCATGTTTACAGGTGTATTATCATCTGTATCAGTAAAAACTATTAAAAGTACAGAATATAACAAATATTTATTAATTATGGCATAAGGACAGGTATGAATACATAAGACAGACGTATGTGAAAAAGGCTGCATTTATCTGTGGCTGGTGCTACCAGATTTCCTCTTTCCAGCAAAGAGATGTTTGGGTTTGACATCAAACACATGTCGATCAGATTCACCCTTCTTTCCCTGCCTGTTCATCTCCTTCTGTGAGCTCTTCATCATGGTCTTTACCTTCTTCAACATCTGGGAGAAATAAGACAGAGTCCAATGAACACATCTCTCTATGAAAATCTTTGTAACACTCTACATTAAGATTCCCTTAATTCATTAATGACCAATAAATATTGTACAAATGCAGTCTGTATAAAGTTATTAACTGAATAATAACACAGGAATAAAAAAGGGGATATAATGGCAATACTGCCAAAGAGTAAACCATTTTTAAATCCTGTTAAAATCTTAATAATAATGAGCAAATACAAATACAACATCCTCAGTCTGCCTATAATAGGTCCATTTGCTGCCTTAATGAGAAATAATCAGCAATATGTTTTTAATGAAAAAGTAGAATAAAAAATTTAAGATTTTTACATGGCTTAAAAAGGGGCTCGTTAATTTGGCAGGTAATTGTATTAAGTCACTATGCAAATTATAAACTATCAATATTATAAGGCATGTAAATAGCTATTAATCATTAATTAAAAACCTCTATAAAACATTTTAAAAGAAACTTAATGTAAAGTGTTACCAAGAACTCTAACCTGATACGAGTGACTACTTCATAAATCATTTCATATTGTCTAGAAATAATATTAATATTAGTGCTGGGCAAAAACCAATCATTTTTTAAATAGTGATTAATCGCATTATGGACAAAATTCAATTATGAATTCAAAAGTAGTGTATTGTGCATTTTTTTGTTCATTTAAAAGTACTGCTATATGAACCATATAAGCGCAATAAATTTGTTTGCAAAACACTTTAAAAAAAATAAGTGCTTTTTTAAAGCAGGATTCATTTTGGCATAGTTAAAGGTAAATATTTATTGTTAAAATCTCAAACGTATAACAATTAATGATCAAATTAAATATAAACAAGCTATTGCCACTGCCAGGCATTTACGTTTTTAGTAGAAAATATTTATGGTTGTACAGAAAACAGTTAGCTCAGAGGTCCAGGAGGCCTCGATCTAACATTAAACAGGTGTGTATGGGTTCAGGTCCCAACGATCAAAATAAATAAACACAAAGTTATCAAAAAGGATGCACCTCACTGTGTGACCGAGAGCGTTCTCTGCTTCCTTCACATGCTATCAGAAATTTCCTATTTTCCACTTATGAAGTCGTGATTACGAGCATGTTGCATTATTTTCTGTTAAATATAACAGTGAACAGTGGTTTGTGAATAGCCTAAATAATTTTATCGGGAGCGTTAATGTGAGCGCTGCTGCAGTCTTAGGCCCACCCCAAATACTCTCATTGGTTGAAACGCGTGATGACACCCATCCCAAGCCAAGTACTGATCAACATCCCACCCCTCCCCCTCCCCACCCCCTGTGCCCTCCCCCACCCCTCCTGTGACCCATGGTTCGTCTGTATGTGTATTCAGAGCCAGTGAGCAACGGGCTTTCAAAATAATAATAAAAAAAACTGCGTTAATGTTTTTTTTTCGTGATAAAACACATTAACTTGCACAGCCCTAATTTAATATTAATATTATTATATTATAATACTATCTGTAATACTGATTCAGAAGTTGATTTGTTAAAAGAAGATTTATAGGGCCTTTCGGCAAGCTGGGGAAAAATTTTCATAGGACCAGAACTAATTGTGGAACTACCACTTTTTGGCGTTTTCGCACCGCCATAACTGGGAGCAATTTTAGTACCGGACTACCTTTTTCGAGAACCAAATTAGCCCCTACTCCGGAGCAGGGTCTAACCAGCACAACTGGTACTAAGCGTGACGCAAGTAGACATTGATTGGCAAAACGCGTACGAAAACACCCTCACCCGCCATGATTTAAAACGCAGTGTAAACATACTGTAAACGTTGTCAACTTATTTCGCAAGTATGGAGAACAGCGATAGATGGACGGACGCTGAAGTGCAGGCACTTGTAGCAAATGTAGCACTGCCAGTTGTCGTTGGGAGATTCTTAGTCCTCCTTTCCGTTCTTTCAATCGCTTTACGTATACGTCGACATTTCATGTCCATTATTGTGAAACCCCTGAGACAACAAAACCACCGCTCCGATCACAGCGTCCCATCCTCCTGTTGTTAACGTTTTTCATCTTTGTTTCTGTTGTTGAACGCCGCGCACAAATGACGACGCTGTCAACCGGCTTACGTCACTTCTTAGTACACACTCTCGGTGCGAATGCAACCCTTTAAATGGTACTGGGAAATAGTTCGCGCAAAATCGTCCAAGTACTTTAGTACTGTACATTTAGTTCTGGAACTAAAGAGGTGCGAAAGGCCCTTATGCTTCAGGTAACGCAGGCACTACCTTGGCATCTCTGACTCCTGATTGATCCCTTGGTGGTCTCGAGCACTCGACTGCGATGTGGGGGGGGGGGGGGGGCGGGGGGTGACGTTGGTGGCGAGAGACTTCCCTATCCTCTTTCGACCAGACGAGGAGGAAAGGGATTCAGAGCATAGTGGCTCTAGAGGGATATAAGGTGAACAAGCATGCTCAGATATGTATACAGAAATTGATCGCCATGACCACATGGCACACAAAATCAAGTGTGTTACCAATAGGGTTATAAATAATGGAAAAGCTTTAAGTATACAGGTACTTACATCATCTTTATCGGTCATGTCCAAACCCAGATCAGCCATCTCCTTCTCCAGAGTCGCTCTTTCCACCTGCATCCACAAATACCAATCAAATCAATCCATCTTTAACCAGCTAACTAAAAAGCTGACAAAAATGTGATTTAATAGGATGCTGAACAACAAATATTCCATATTAGAAACCCTTGGTCACTTATCTTAAGGTATCCTTGTTACAGAGTAATTATACATTTAAGTACTGAGTAAAATTAATTAAAAACATGTCCTTATTTTATAGGGTTAGGAATAGGGTTTGGCTTAGGGTTAGCTGTGTGTAATTATGCATACTTTACTGTATTTGCTATAGTAAATACATGTAATGTGTAACAAGGACACTGTATAATAAAGTGCTACCAAACTTTAATAAAAAATATGGGGTTTTAAATTCATCTTAAAGGGATAGTTCAACCAAAAATGAAAATTCTGTCATTAATTACTCACCCTCATGTTGTTCCAAACCTGCAAGACCTTCGTTCATCTTCGGAACACAAATTAAGATATTTTTGATGCATTCCGAGAGCTCTCTGACCCTCCAGACAGCAAGGATCCTACCACAATCAAGGCTCAGAAACATAGCAAGGAGATCGTTAAACTAATCCATGTGACATCAGTGGTTCAACAGTAATTTTATGAAGCTATGAGGATACTTTTTGTGCACAAAGAAAACCAAAATAACGGCTTTATTCAAAAATGTGTCACCTCCCCTTAGTGCCATTTTGGAGAGTATCACATACATAAACAACATATGTACGCGGATACGTTGTTTATGTTCAGATCTAAGTTGTTTATGTTCAGTTTCATGTGATACTCTCCAACATGGCACTATAGGGCGACGCGGAGGAGACGAATTGGTGAATAAAGTCGTTATTTTTGTTTTCTTTGTGCACAAAAAGTATTCTCGTAGCTTTATAACATTACGGTTGAACCACTGATGTCACACGGATTAGTTTAACGATCTCCTTGCTATGTTTCTGAGCCTTGATTGTGAAAGGATCCTTGCTGTCTGGAGGGTCAGAGAGCTCTCGGAATGCATCAAAAATATCTTAATTTGTGTTCCGAAGATGAACAAAGGTTTTACGGGTTTGGAACGACATGAGGGTGATTAATTAATGACAGAATTTTCATTTTTGGGTGACTATCCCTTTCATAACTACAATCTTTACCTAAAATACGTAAGTAATATCTGATATAAAACCACTTCCTATCATTTAAACATATACAAAAATAAGACTGCTGGACAGAAAGACTGACCTTCTTGGCCGTGCGGGGCATTCTGGGTCCCTGTGTGTCTTTCTCTTTGGACGTGAGAATCTTCAACTTCCGTTTCTCACGAATCTGACTGGCGAGCTGCCGGATCTCCTGCATCTCTTCATCCTCACTCTCCTCCTCAGAGACGTACTCTCCGGCCTTCTCACGCAGTTCCTCTTCCTGCTCCAAATCCTCTAGCCTCTGAGAATGAGAGATAGGACAGAAATTCAGAACATGTCATCTGAAACAAGGATGTAACCAAATACTCACTACTGAGGCCACCAAAGGTCAATTTTGTCATCAAAAATCCTTATGAGCAACCACTAATCTGAATTTCAGGAGGAACTTGATATCAGTGGTTACAGTCCTTAAAAAGTTTGAAATCAAGGCATTTGTTTCATACCGTCATGATCTCCGGGTCAATGTAGTCAGCAATATTGTGACCCTCCCAAACCTCAGGAATCTTATCCTGCTTTTCTTCTGGATTCATCAAGTCCCAGTATTCTGAACACACAAGACAACATTTTTAGACATGTCTGGGGTGTATATTTGTGTACGTGTGTGTTTATATCTTACTCTGTAGATCCAGTGTGTAATCGTCTCCCAGCTCGACCTCCAGGTCTCTCTCCAGTTTGCGTTTGGGAGCATCCATCTCCATCGCCTTCCTACGGAGCAGAGCCCCCTCAGGAATAAACGGAGGCCTTTCCTGCACAAACCAAATCAAAACCGTTCACAAACGCACTATGTTTGCAGGAAGCTTTACCAAAGAAATATGCTTATGATCAAGAGGACACTGGTTTAAGAAGTGCAAAGAGCATGTACCTTTTGATCTCTCTTGGTAGGCACCGCCAGATGAAGTCTGTTCAAAACATCATGGACCTTTTTGGTTTTCATCTTCGTGTCCACACGGTGAGCCAACAGCCGATCACATGCCTGTAAGCAAACAATCATAAATAGTTTAAACCACCAATCTACAACAGCCTACAATGCTCTCTTACTCTCAAAATTGGTACATGAAACGAAGAGGCTGATTTCAGTGAGCATGTGTGAGTGACTAGAAGTGATCTTACCTCCGCCTTCACCTGCATCACTCCCTCGTCTGTCAGAGAGCTGGTCTCAATCACTGTGATCCCCTCAGCAATGAGATCTGCAAAGATTTTCTAGACACAGAACTAAGTTTCAGTGTTAATGCAGAAAGTCTCAACTAGTTGCAGCTACGTCATTCTCATGTTTCTCTATTTCTCTAAACTGTTTGAGATTAAATCTAACATATATATTAGTCAATTGCTGAAATAATAACATTATGAAGCTAAGAAGATCTTTTGATACAAAACTGGTGATTAGAAAACTTCTATTAAATTGAAACTGAAAACGGTCTCCAAATCTGTGTGCTGTTATTTTGTCTGTGGAACACAAGAGGCGAATCTTCACAATAAAAGTTTACAAAAGAACAAAAAGCACCATAAAAGTAAAATGTGTTTGAAAGAAGTCTGTTATGCTGACCAAGGCTGCATTTATTGGATCAAAAACACAGTAAAAACAATAATATTGTAAAATATTAAAATTTTACATTACTGTTATATTTTAATAATTTAAAAATATAATTTATTATTTTCAAATAAATATTTTTTTTCATCATTATTACTCTAGTCTTCAGTGTCACATGATCCTTCAGAAATCATTCTAATATGTTGATTTGCTGCTTAAGAAACATTTCTTCTCATCATTAATGTTGTGCTGCTTAATATTTTTGTGGAAACCATGAAACATGTTTTTCAGGATTTTTTAATAAATCTCAATAATAGATCTTTTATGACAATATAAATGTCTTCTTTACTGTAACTTTTGATCCATTTACACATTCATATGAATAAAAGTATTCATTTCTAAATACTTGATACTTAAAAGCTCCCCAGTTCTTTGGAACATTTATTCACATACTGGTCTGAAGTGCTTGAATTCATCTGTCAGCATTCATAAAGCTATCATAGGGCTTTAGATGCCTCTGAATATAATGCATAATTCATATGGACCTACATTTTTAGGATGCTTTTTCAACATTTTTGAATGATTTAGAATCTGTTACCTGATTCTCCTCTGAGAGTTCACTGATCTTCCTCACGTCACACTTATTGGCCATCACGATCAACGGCTGCATCACAAATAATCATCACTGCCATCATTCAGCACAAAAAAAACCTGTATGTTTCACTGCATTTAAGTTTACATCTTTATATGTGTGCGTACCTTGTTGGCAAACAGTGGCCGAATATTGTTAAAGAGCTCTAGTTGTTGTGAGAGTGCGTGTCCGCACTGCTCTGACACATCCATGACATAGAGGACAGCAGCACGCAGGTGAGCCAGAGCCGTGATGGCCTGCATTTCTATGGTATTCCTTTCTTCAAGAGGATGATCCAAAATACCAGGGGTATCAACCACCTACAAACACACAGCCGTAATTACCAGGAACATTTTGTATAAATTTATATAATATTAAATCAGTGCAGTTAATCATTGTCTGGAAACCATGCATTTTTCTAACACTCACCTGCCAGCGCAGGTATTTGTAATCCATATGACCCACAAACAAAGATTTGGTAGTGAAGGCGTACGGCTGGACCTCAACATCAGCACGGGTCACCTGTACACACATACTCTATTAAAACCTAATATTAAAAACAGCACACACACACACTTGATATTTAACCTATATTCACATGCACAAACAAACCTTGTTGATAAAGCTGGACTTGCCAACGTTGGGGTAACCACACAGCAGGAGGGTTCTGGTGTTTGGGTCAATAGTGGGCAAACGGGAGAGATGCTGCCGCACTGCAGAAGAATAAATATGCATTCATTTAGTATGCACAAATGTGCATCTGAAGTAAAAGAGTTGGTGCTTATTTTTGTTGAACATGTATGCTTTGAGTTATTTACTGTTGATACTTTTGGAGGAATATTTTGGCTTCACTGATCAAAGACCACAGTTTTCCAAAAAAAAAAAAAAAATTATTATATATTAAGCATCACAGCTGTTTTCTACATTAATACTGATTTCTGAAGGATCATGTGACACTGAAGACCATTGGCTGCTGAACTACAGCTTTTCCATTACAAGAATAAATTACATTTTAAAATATATTAAAACAATTATTTTAACTTGTAATATTTCACCATATTACTGTTTACCCCCCCCCCCCCCCCCAAAAAATACATAATAAATTTCAAATAAATGCAGTCTTTGTGACAAACATAATAGTCTTCTTTCAAAAATATTTTTTTAAATTCTTACAGCCCCCAAATGTAAGAACAGTGTATATGCATTCAAATTCAACGATTCAGTATCTGGATGATATAATCTGTCCAAAGTCTGTGCTTCAGTTTACCAAAAAACACGTCTGTTATTTTGGAAAGTATCTGTAGATGTGTGTAAGTGTTTGTTGTACCTTGTTCTAAATACTCCAGACTCTGTTTCTGTCGCTTTAAGATGGTGCACATGCGCCCCAGTGCAGCCCGTTTCAGCTGCTTGCAGCGATACAGCGAGTCTCCATATTTCATCAGACGCACATAATCTTTAGCAACACTACAAATGCACAGACACACAGTTTTACTCAGTTAAATGAACTGCAAATCAGCCAACATATTTAATTAAATCAACCACAAATTAATGTTAAAAAGTAATGTGCATGATGTTGATAAATTCAACAGACTCACTTGTCAATAAGGTTCTTGGCGATGTTGATCTGACCCAAAGCCAGCTTAAAATGATCTTTATCATACAGCACATTCATCAGATCAGCATAGAAGGGGTGAACATCCTGAAACACACACAGTTAGTCATTTATCTCCTAAACAAGTGATGACTAGGAAGAATCAACATATATGACCTTTATCCCATGCATATAGTTTTGTGTGAGACTTACGTCCAGTTTGGGAAAGTCGGTGAGGATCTGTGACAGTCGATCATGGTAGTTCTGCTGGGTGAATTTGACTTTGCGCATATAGAAATGTCTAATTCGGTGGATCTGATAGTGTTTGTGTATTACAGTGGGAGTTTTTCGCTGGGTTTTGGATAAAGTTATATCTATGAAATCCTACAGGGAGAAAATCAAACAAATAAACAGTTATGCTAGTCTACTCTTGCTTAATTATTACCTTTTTTTAATAATAAAAAGTTTCAAGTTCCCGTACTCTTTCTCTGAAGACCAAAAGATAACCAGGGTTCCCACATATATTGACAAATGACATCCCATGACTTTTCCAGCATTAATGACTACTAAAGAATTGCATATAATAATTATATAACAATATTATTATTATTATTTTTTTTTTTTTACAAGTCTGCACTTACATATCAATCGTAGACAGTGAAAGTGACAACTAGAAAAAAATATTTTCTGAATTTCCCTTAAATCTGCATTTTCCCGGAATGGAAGGGAAATACTATTAAATTTCAAGGTTTTCCATGTTCATGGGAATCCTGTTACAATGATATAACACAATGTATTTTAAAAAAAACCCCAAAGAATCTTCTTAAAAAAAAAACTGCCACAAAGAAAAACAAACATTAAAATTAAATTTTTTAATTTTCAATGTCTAACAGAATTCAAAACCCAATGCAAAATTATTATATAATTCAAAAAAAAATTTCAAATTCAAATTAAATCCCACGAGCGCCCGGATTCCACCTCTTAACTTGTTACAGGGGGGGAAGATGTTTAAACCCTACTAGCTTACCACTCGTTCATTTCAACATATGACGCCAGTAAAACCATGTTGAATGTTGACAGTAAATAAAATGACAATATATAAAAAGTTAAATGCATCAACACCGCGCGCACGTGTGTACAATACGAGCAACATACTGTCAGTGTCGTTATTTGATTTTTTTATAACATTTAACCCTGCATATGCGAGTAAAAACACGTCGATATTTTCCTACCTTAGCGGTGGGAACCACCATAATCTTTTTAAAGTTGTACAGAGCCATGATCGCGGCACACGCGACTGTCTACAGAGCACGCGGAGGACAAAACACGTAGCGGACGCATGTCACGTAGAGCGACACACGTGGTACAGCGCTGACGAGTACACAGCGTCACCTACTGGTGGGAGGAGCCACTCTGGAACTGGAACTGCAGAACCAAGTCGTAAAAAGATTAATACAAGCGCAGTTTTTAAGCAAAACATTTCACACACACACACAAAGTTTGTTAGGAATTAAATGATAAAACTTATATTTATTTTTCAGAACTATGAAAAAAAGATAAACCTGATAAACTCCAGATAAACATGGAATTAATGTTTCATGTGAATCCAGAGACATTTCCCAGAATCTGGACATGACACTAAACAAATACTAGGTTCAACTACATTAACTGCACATTTTGTTCTACAGGACGAGTGTGGGTTCAGTGCCAAACATTCAAGTCACCTTTATTCAAAGGGCAATGATCATTTTGCAATCGTTTTCTTGCCTGCCTTAAACAGTCCAAAGCAGTGTTATATATTCAACTAAAATGATATTGTTCAAATGACTGCATTTGTTGTATTCAGCATAAACCTGTTAAAACAACAACATTCCAAAACATAAAATCACAGCACACAATCAAAATCATTTTATTGACACAAATCCTTTATTTGTACAAGTAAACCAAAACAGTTAATAAAGAATTTCTCCAGGTTTGCCTCTGATTAGCCAAACCTTCAAGTAACTTCAAATAAATAATTGTATCAATGTGTCTTCTGTTCGCAAACAGAGCACAGTAACATAGGAAGGGTCGGGGGAAAAGAGGGAGAGGCATATGAAACACTGTTTCCTCAGCAGTAGTTCAGTACTCGTGTGTATTCTGCTCTGTTTCTATTGAAGTCCTGCAGTGATCAGGAATGAAGCTGATTTCTGCAGAGCTGGTGTTGACAGTTGCATTACCATCAACACCACTAATACTGGCTCAATTTCAGCGCAAACAGAACACCATCTACGGGGACGTGAGAGCATGTTTTCAGGAATGTACATGATGTGTGTGACCATGAGATGACGTGTCTCCTCTATATATGTTGTATTTGTGAGCATGTTATTTACTAAGATGTCTGCTTACGCTCATGACCAACTGAAGGAAACATTTTGAAGACTGATATGATGCACAAAAGTCAGAAGTTATGGAAAAAGACACAGAAAACCTAACAGGTGTACACTGCACCAACTGTTGCAAAAACACCGTCATTGTAGGACTAACAAGCGAAATATTTAATACAGCACAACATAAAACAGCTGAAAAATAAATGGAACAAGGTGGAGTCAAAACAGTGGGTGGGGTTTAAAGTCTGGGAGGGGCCACTGATTGCGTCGAGTCAATACTGTGGGAGGAGTTTACACTCTGGGCGTGGTAAATAAATATAGTTTTGCGAGAGGCGGTTGTTTCAAAGGGAGTGGTATTGAGTTTGGGATTTCTAATGTTATTCGGATCAGACTCAGATCAAAACGGAGGTAGTGCTTACCTTGTGGGGGAACTAATGTTGTTTGGCAATGTAGGTTGTTTTAGGGGAGGAAGGAGTTTTTAAGGTTTTGGTGGGAGGCAGGGACCCCACAACTTGCATGAGTCAATATTGTGGGAGGAGTCTACACTCTAGGAGTGGTCAATATAGTTGGTAGATATGTTAGGCTTGTTCGACTTCATGCAGTGCCTCAAATATCGAAATCAAAAGCAATGCATTCTGGTTAGAAAATTTGTCTGACTTTGATTGGTGCTGCAGTCGCCTTACAATAACGTGCCATCAAAGTACTACGAAGAAAACAAAACAGACCATGCCCAAGTGGACCGCGCCTTGGTCAGGTGCTGCAGTTGCTCAAAATCGGCTGTGAAAGCCTTGATGATGACACACTTTATTCTCATTGGTCAGATTCTGTGATGACAAGGACGATGTCTGTTTCGGGTTTATTCTAACAATTCAATTCCAATAATGCTCACAAATCTGTGTTTAAAAACAACAGTAAAAGGCTTTTTTGTTACTTTAGTTCCAAACGTTATTTGTGCGGTCACATTTATCAAAAAACACTGATAAAAGCATATTTACCTCTACTTTATTATATTGGTATTCTAACTACCTTAATAACTTTTATGTTGACTCATTTATTCATGCCAGATGGCCTCAGTGATTAAAGCTAGTATACATATAAAAAGTGTTTCTGTTGCTCATGAAAACATTTCTAAAAACGTCTGTGTATATGACAAATATTGCATTTACTTTTCACTGTTGGCTACCTTTTCATCCTGTTGACACATCCAGCAAAACCAACCATCCACGCGAGCGTAACTACCAGGAGCAGAAAGCGTCTGACTTGACGTCTCTGCTTTCAATTCCACCCCCGACTGCAAGCGGCAGATCTCGCCAGCCGGTGGCAGGCTAGTGCAGTTCATCTCGAACAAGCCGGTTGTTTTAGGGGAGGGGTTTTAAAGTGTGGGAGGGGCTATTATGGTTCAGGAGGAGTCTGTACTGGGGGAGGAGTTTACAATGTAGGTGTGGCCAAAATAGTTGAAAATTTGTTTAAGGGAGGGTTTAAAGTTTGGGAGAAGCCAATGTGAAAAAGGTGTGTTCGATGTGAAGCGCTGCTGTACAGACCAATTGGTGAATGACATCAAAGTACCATGAAAGTGATTTGAAAGCATACAGTATGTAGCGGTCTGCACTCTATAGCTCACTCCTCCGTGGGTAATCGTTGTACTTTGGATCTTGTTACACCAATCTTCTGGTGACACCATCTTCAGTCAGTAAGGTGGGAATCATTTACAGTCTGGGTGGTAGAAAAAAATGGTGGTATGGGGGTTTTTTATATGGAGGGGGGTGGGGGGTGGGGGGGGGGGGGGGGGGGGGGGGGGGTGGGGGGGGGGGGGGGGGGGGGGGGGGGGGGGGGCGAAAGTGATTTAGGAGGAGCCATTGCGATGGGAGGAGTTTGCATAGTAAACTTTGCAGTCGCTTTCCCTTCACTGTTGAAAAATGGTGAATAAATGAGGTAAACAAGTACATGTATCTGTCTGCTGTACAGGAGAGGCAAAAGAGTATGTGCACAACTAACACTATAGGTAACTAGATGAGATGACTATATGTGTTTGAGTATGTTTGTATCTGTATGTGATGATGAACAGAGGTATTCGTCCTGCTGAGGTATTGTCAAAAAAGTTTTATTACTAATCAGTGCTTCACAAAAATCCTGTGATAATGTGTCTTTGAAGTGTGTTTGTGTATGTGTTTAAAAAAAAAAGGCACCAGCAATGGCTATAAGTGGTGTGGTATGTTACCATTTACATAATCGGCCGTCATAATCGTATGATGTTTCATGCATGTGTATGAGCGAGTATGTGTGTGCATGGCTCCAGTCCTCACACCGCCACTTTTTCAAGCGACCGTATGGGAGGAGTTATTGCTTTCAGGCCATTGCCAGGGCAGCTGTTACCACGGCTAAGGGCGTGTCCAGTTGGCATTGCAGCGTGGGAGTGTTCTGGCAGGCGTGGCAGGAAGACAGGACAGGAGCGTGTGCGGGCGTGGCCTTTGTGACCTCCTGCGTGACAGATGAGGTGGCTTACCGTGTCCAGCGGGGAAAGCGTGTGTGTGTGCGTGTGTGTGTGCGTCTGCTCCTCGCGCTGCTTCAGCGAATACCAGGTGAGAAAGATGAACAGGAAGCCCAGGAACTTCAAGCTCGCCGCCAGCCCAAAGTAAACAAAGCGGAGGGAAGTGACATCGTACTCCCAGCAGGACCCATGGAAACCACAATCCTGCTGCCACAGCATACAGGTGGTGTCAATCACAGCTCCAAAATAGATAGGAGTGGGGATGTAGGCTGGAGAGACAGAAAGAGAGAATATATCAATTTTTTTTTAAATATTCATAATTTTAGCAACTAATTGATTAAAAGGGCTGGGAGAAATTTTTTTAAATTATTTTTTAGTTATCTTTCGTTTTTTATGTATACTACCATTCAAAGGTTTGGGCTCAGTAAGTTTTGTTTTTAAAGAAATCTTTTTTTTAATGAAATATTTTTTTTATTTTTTATTATTCAGCA
This sequence comes from Sinocyclocheilus anophthalmus, assembly GCA_018155175.1. Lineage (NCBI taxonomy): Eukaryota > Metazoa > Chordata > Actinopteri > Cypriniformes > Cyprinidae > Sinocyclocheilus > Sinocyclocheilus anophthalmus. The sequence continues at coordinate 43,694 of JADLZN010005470.1, read as the reverse complement.
AGGACATGTTAAATTGATCAAGTGTTAGTAAGGACATTTATAATGTTACAAAAAGTTTTAATTTCAAAGGGATGCTCTTCTTTTTAACTTTCCATACATCAAAAAATCCTGGGAAAAAAATTTATTATGGTTTCCACAAAAATCTTAAGCAGAACATCAGTTTTCACATTGTTGAAACATAATAACATTGTCAACATAATAATAATAATGTTTCTTGAGCACCAGATCAGCATATTATAATATTAGTTATTTTAAAATGTAATAATATTTCAAAATATTACAGTTTTTCTCTTTTTCTGTATTTTTGTATCATCAACCTTTTAATATACGAAAAATGCCACAATGAGATTTCACTGAACACTTTTGAATGAAGGCGCATATGAATCATTAAATCAGAGTTTTGAATCACTGAATGAAGCAGCTTATATTTTATGATGCTATTATAACATCTTGGTTTTAATACTCTTCCAAATCATGAGCCAAGAAATGATAGTCTTCTGAGATGGTCTTCGGGAAATGTAATGGCCAAATAAAAAGAGCATTAAAATCCAGCTTAATCCTATATTGCCAGCAAATCAATCCTGAACATATGATGAATATTCAATATTTGCTCAGCTTTATTGGACAGTCAAAAAAATGATGAATTCAATAAAATCCATCCAATCCTACCAAGAGTCCTGAGAAGAACAAACTGCATTCCCAGAGCAAACGGCCTGTCCTCTTCCTCCACTGACCTGCTCAGGAAATAAAAGAGGAATGAGTAAAACAAAGAGATACAGAGAGAAGATAGCGGAGTACATGGAGAGAAGCAGACCTGAGCGTAACGATGATGACGGATGGCTGAGCGCAGGCGGTTATGAGAGTGACGATGAAGAGAAAGATGAGGAAGGTGATGAGCGTTCCACATGTGCGCTCACACTTTCCTGCCAGTGCATAACCGTTCTCGTTTAGGTACGTCTTCACAATCACCACCTGCAGATCATGGTTTCCTCCCGACGGCGTGATCACCTGTCTGCTCTGAACGCATGCGCAGTCCGAATAGTTTCTGATCTGAGAGGGAGAAAACACATGTTACGATACACATGAAAAATGTCAACAATACTGACAGAGACAATTTTTTCAGGTGGTTACATTTTTAGGCTACCATGAAAAATGTTGGTATCTTAAGCCAGTGACTCTCAAAGTGGGGTGTGGGGTCCACGACTCATAGCCAGGGGGTCCAGAAATTATTTTAGGACCCTATGATTATCGCGAATGTGGAAAATGTGTGACTGAAATACAAAATTCAGTCAAAAAACTTAATAGTTGTATGAATTCAACGGATTAGACATTTGATTTTTGATTATTAAAATTGAATGAAACCTTTATTGAATCCAGAAAAATTTAAATGGAAAACACTAAATTTGGGAACAATAAAATTGAATTTGAGAAAAAAAAATAACTTTCATATGGCCCTAAAAATGACATTTTTGTTAAACTCTTAATAAATTGTTGTTAAATTCTAGAAGTTGGATGATTTCAATAAGACCTGCTTTCTGATTACTAGTTTAATTTAACCATTAACCCAAAGTCCAGAAAGATGAAAATGGACAACAAAACTAAAAACTAAATCCAAAATCTAAGAGTTACAAATTGTAGCAAGCATATGCTTAATCACTGTAAACAGCTTTTATTTTAAAGTAAGAAAACATGCAATCAGTTGGGCATTACAGCAGAATAAACCCCAACATGGTTTTGTCAAGCCCTGGATTCACTGTTGATCTACATTTCAACTGACCACAGACCTCGTTTTAAAAACTCTTGATTAAAAATGACTCACTCCTGAGGTTTGGTTGGCGATGTTGCTGCAGCCAGCCAGACATGGGTTAAAGTAGGTGATGCCATCAGAGCCACAGACAGGCGCATACTCATGAATCCTGCAGCCACAGTTGACGTTACAGCTTCCCGTCAGGTTTCGGTGAGACAGAGTCAGCCTGCAAAATACAGATGGAACATCATTCAGTGCGGCTCATGTTTCCAGGTGATATTTATGTATGGATCTACAGGGTTTTACTCCATTACCCGGTGGTGTAAGGGATATTGATTCCACCAAGGTTGATGCTCTCGCAGCCGACAATGAAGAGAGTGGAAAAGCAGAGCAAAGACACACTACTGCAGATCATGGCCAGCTTTGCTGCTTCTCTTGCACCAAGCTTCAGTTTCTTAATGATGTACCCACCTAAAACTATACCGACACCTGCACTGGGTACGATGATCAGACCTGCACACACAAATTCGCAATTCCTAAACACCCACAGTGAGTACTGTGATCAGATCGACACATGTTTGTGTCAGTGTGAGTGTGTGTTGTACCTGTGTATATACTGGCATTAGATGCTGGAACACCAAATTGAGATTCAATAAATTTGGGAATGAAAGTGATGAAGGCTGTGACGATGGCACATTCCGCCGTATACGACAAACTCACAAATAAAAACGTCACGTTACTCAATATACGCACTGCTGCTTTTGGCAGATCTGGAGAGAGACAGAAACAGACAGAGAGAGAAACAAGACAGATTTATAATTTAATTTCAAATGTGTCATCCAAAATGTGTTCATACTAAAAATCAGTGTAAAAAAAATCAGTAAAAAAAACTATATTCGTTAACTGAAATAAGTAATCTGGAGTACTGAAATTAATAAAACTGAAATAAAAATAAAGTTAATATGTGACCCTGGACCACAAAATCAGTCTTAAGTCGCTGGGATATATTTGTAGCAATAGCCAAAAATACATGTATGGGTCAAAATTATTGATTTTCTTTAATTCCAAAATATTAATGATATTAAGTAAAGATCATGTTCCTGAAGATATTTTGTAAATTTTCTACTATAAATATATCAAAACTTCATTTTTGATTAGTAATATGCATTGCTAAGAACTTCATTTGGACAACTTTAATGGTGATTTTCTCAATATTTTTGCACCCTCAGATTCCAGATTTTCAAATAGTTGTATCTCGGCCAAATATTGTCCTATCCTAACAAACCATACATCAATGGAAAGCTTAATTATTCGACTTTCATATGATGTATAAATCTCAATTTTTTTTGTGGTCCAGGTCACACTTTACACAGTGGGGGAAATAAGTATTTGATACACTGCTGATTTTTCAAGTTTGCCCACTTACAAAGAATGGAGAGATCTGTAATTTTCATCGTATGTACAACCTCAACTATGAGAGACAAAATGAGAAAAAAATCCAGAAAATCCCATTGTATGATTTTTAAATAATTAATTTCCATTTTATTGCATGACATAAGTATTTGATCACCTACCAACCAGCAAGAATTCTGGCTCTCACAGACCTGTTTGTCTTTAAGAAGCCCTCCTATCAACTCATTACCTGTATTAATTGCACTTGTTTGAACTTGTTACCTGTATTAAAAGACACCTGTCCACACACTCAATTAATCAGACTCCAACCTCTCCACTATGTGCAAGACCAAAGAGCTGTCTAAGGACATCAGGGACAAAATTGTAGACCTGCACAATGCTGGGATGGGCTACAGGAAAATAGGCAAACGGCTTGGTGAGAAGGCAACAATTGTTGGCGCTATTATTAGAAAATGGAAGAAATTCAAGATGGCTGCCAATCTCCCTCGGACTGGGGCTCCATGCAAGATCTCGCCTCGTGGAGTATCAATGATCCTGAGAAAGGTGAGGGATCAGCCTATAACTACACGGGAGGACCTGGTCAATGACCTGAAGAGAGCTGGGACCACAGTCTCAACGGTTAACATTAGTAACACACTAGTAACACTACACCGTCATGGATTAAAATCCTGCAGCGGGGGCAAGGTCCCCCTGCTCAAGCCAGCACATATCCAGGCCCATCTGAAGTTTGCCAAAGACCATCTGGATGATCCAGAGGAGACATGGGAGAAGGTCATGTGGTCAGAGAGTCACCAAATAGAATTTTTTGGCTATTATACCAATACTTGTTCCACTCGACGTGTTTGGAGGAATAAGAAGAATGAGTATAATCCCAAGAATACCATCCCAACCGTGAAGCATGGGGGTGGAAACATCATGCTTTGGGGGTGCTTTTCTGCAAAGGGGACAGGACGACTGCACCGTATTGAGGGGAGGATGGATGGGGCCATGTATTGTGAGATTTTGGGCAACAACCTCCTTCCCTTAGTAAGAGCATTGAAGATGGGTCGTGGCGGGGTCTTCCAGCATGACAATGACCCCAAAAACACAGCCAGGGCAACTAAAAGAGAACAAAAAAAGATCTGGCCTCCGTAAGGAGCAATTCAAGGTCCTGGAGTTGCTAGCCGTCTCAGCCTGAAACCCAATAGAAACAATCTAGGAGGGACTGAAACTCCATGTTGCCACAGCGACAGCCCCAAACCTTAAAGATTCTGGATAACACCTTATGGAGGGTTGGGCCAAAAGCCCTGCTGCAAGTGTGTGCCCTGGTCAATAACTACAGGAACGTCCTGACCTCTGTAATTGTAAACCAAGGTTTCTGTACCAAATATTAAGTTCTATTTTTCTATTGTATCAAATACTTATTTCATGCAAAAAAAATGGAAATTAATTATTTAAAAAATCATACAATGTTATTTTCCGGATTTTTTTTTTTGATTCGGTAGCGGTATGCTGCCTCTCACAGTTGAGGTGTACCTACGATGAAAATTACAGATCTCCCCATTCTTTGTAAGTGGGAAAACTTGAAAAATCGGCAGTGTATCAAATACTTATTTGCCCCACTGTATATAAACATAATATAACTAATGAAAAGACAAAAGCCCTTGAAATAAAACTGTAGATAGATATTAAGTATCTAGTATAAAAATACTATAACAACACCGCTATTAACAAAGAAATTAATAATATAAATTCAAGATAAAAAAAACACCAGGCAGTTCAGGGACGCCAAGTTAAAGGAATATTGTTTAAAAATAAATATAAAATAAAATAAAATAGCCATGTCCATCTTGCTAGCCATTACTAAAACGCAAATCTTAGCTGTGTCAAATATCTAGTGTGACATCATACTTCAAAGATGATCTGATCAGAATTAGATTTTAGATTTGACATTAGGTTTCACCGTTGATATTTTTGCCAAAACCCATAGAGGACGAGACAGCCTGGCTCTTTTCCTTCATAATTTCGTCATCGCTGGAGACATCACCTGCGCCCTTTTTTACACGTCTTTTACTTTTCTTGTGCCGTGGAGGAAGTTTTTTAGGGAAGGAAAACATGGGGAAGATTACCAACAACATTGCCACAGCACACAGAAGAAACCCACTCCACCTGAGACAGAGACAGACACAGAGAGGGTTAACAGTGCTCTTAGGTTTACTGCATGTTAATTAATAAACAGCAAACGAGAGACAAGATTTTCCTCACCAGTTTCCCACAAACCGTGGGTCACTCTGATCAATATTGACAATGGTACCGGGGTCGACATAGAATCCGATCAGAATCCCACCCAGCAGATACCCAGCGGCTGGTCCAAGAGCTCCCATTACATACATGATAGCTAAACACGCACAAAACGAGAACAATTCAATTTCTTTAGCTGTCATATGCTACTGTATGTGGTTACAGACTTTGCATGGCAGAATTTAGGTCACATAATTTTTTTAGAAAGTAGAAAAAAAAAAACTTGTTAACCAGCAGGCTAAAAGGCACTGTTGTGGACAAAACCTAATCTCATTTGTGGCTTCCTGTCAAACACATTCATGTCATACTCAGACACGCACATTTATACTCATATTATTGACTGGTACAAACAGCTAATATTTGCAATTTTGAGATTATCAGCATGGACTGTTACCATGCCCACTTAGCAAATTATAAATGTCAGTTCCAAATGTTGATTTTCTGTTTAAAAATGTTAAATGTTTAAATGTTCTGGGTATGAAACCTGAAGAAAATCTTCTAAAATATTGTTCCATGCATATACAGAAGTAGTAAGACTAACACACCGATGAGTCCACATTAAATCAAATCAGATTATCTAAGATTGTTACTGCACAGACTCTGTCTTAGTTTTGTTATTGTTAACATAAAACTAAAACTATACAAATGTATCTATTCATAAATAGATCAAACCTATTCATAAGTGATAGAGTCTCTTCAGAAAATTACCTACTAAATTCATATGGATTACTTTTATGATCTATTTAATATGAACTTTTTGAAGCGACAAAGTAATGGTTGCGTAGACCTCATGTAAGAAAAAACATGGCCCCAAGCGACACACTTTACCTGATTGACTGACCCAGCCATTCAACAACAACACAGACAAAGCCTCACTTCGACTCACCCAGGTACAGGGATGCGTTCTCTTTCTTCACATTGTCATCCAGGTAAGTTGGTCCAAGGGTGTATATGGGAGTCGATCCCATTCCCACGAGGATCTGAGCGCAGATGAACAGCGCCACGTACAGGGCGTGCTCACTCTCCTCCCGGTCCCGCTGGCACCTGGACAGTGCTGGCCTCTCCTGCCTGCTGCCACTCCCGCCGGCACAGAGCCCCTCTCCTCCTACTGTGCTGTTCAGCTCCTCCAGCTGATATGGCGGAGAGATGAAGTGAGGTAGGGAGAAGAGGGCAGCACCCACAGCAATGAACACGCCTCCTACAGCCAACCACCGAGGCCTCTGGCCCCGCCCACCGAAGTAGCTGATGAACACCACTACGAGGAGACTACCGATGTCAAAACAGCTGACCAGAAGACCCGACTCTGAGCTCCGCAGACTGTAACGCTTTTCTGGAAAACACAGGATTCGTTTAGTATAAAATTCATAAATATACTCCGATGTTGAAACAGAATATGGTTTGAGTTGAGATATTATTTATAGAGGAGGAGATGAGACTGAGAAGAGATTAATATGAGATGAGGTTGAGAAATTATAGATTGGAATGTGATGAAACAAGAGAGATGCTGAGAGGAGAGCAGATTTGAATTAGAAATTTGAGATTGGGGTGAGATGAAAGGAGACTAATGAGACAAGATTGAAATGCTTTTAAGAGGAAGAGAGATTAGGACGAGATCAGATGAAACAACATGAGAAATAAAGAGATGAGACCGAAATGTTATTAAGAGGAGATGAGACTGAGATGAGATTTAAAAAATTGGAGTTTGTTATGAGATGAAGACTGTAAGGAGGTTGGGATGAGAAGAGATAACATGAAACTCTGGATGAAGACATGAGACTGACATGTTACTGAGAGAAGGCAAAGTTGGTATGATATGGAGATCAAGAGGAGGAAACATGAAAAGAAGTTAAGAGATTATATTCAGAGTAGATGATATCCAGGGTTGGGAAGTACATTTAAAATACAAAATATGAGTAACTGTATTTCATTAGTTTCATTTTAAATGGGTGGTAATCAAATTACAAGTTACATCCGAAAAGTACTTTAGATTACCAAACTGATTACTTTACATTTTAATGTCATTTCTTAATTTACCCTTTATGTTAAACTGTAACAGGCAATTAGTATCAACAGCAATTGATTTTATGACGCATCCTAAGCTACAGTTCTGCTTATTAGTTTTATACTCCTTGCAGAATTAGCAAAATTGTAATCATTTTAACAAAATGATGATGTGTACATTTTTCTTATTTTGTTTAAAGATCTTTTTCTTTTTCCATTTAGTGCTGCCCTTCAGAAACTAATACTTCCATGTTTCCTAAAGGACAAAATAACTAACCTGTTCACCCGATTCAAAAAGTGTACACGCCACCCTGGCATTGCGTTTCCTTCTTGAACGGCAATACATTCTTTTTTTATATATAAATACGTATTTATTTATTTTAAAGATTGTCTGCATTTGCTTCCTTCAAGAAATGAAGGAAAACTGATGTTAAAAATAATACGCGTCCTAAGTCCTATGTTTGGTGGGCATCACTTTTCACTAGAAAACCTTTTGCATTGCATACCTTATTAGTATTCCAAAGTATTCTAAAGTATTTAGATTAAGTTACAAAACTTGTGTAATCTAAGGAAATATGTCACAAATTACTTTTTAAAGCATGCATTTTGTAATCTGTGGTGAAATACATTTTAACCTTCCAAACCTTGATGATATCTAGATAAGAGACTGAAAAATTGGGACAAGACAAGGCTTTAGGTGAAAAGTTGAGATTGGACTGTGAGAAGAGAAGAGAAGAGAAGAGAAGAGAAAAATTGAGAAGAGAAGTGGATCTGCCAGTTGTCAAGTATATTACTATGGTGGTAATGACAATGCTGAGATAAGCCGGAACACCATCAGAGATTGGAGGAGGTGAGTGAGGCAGGGTTAACAACATGACAGAAACAGAAAGCCAGCGCGGCGTCCAAAGGATCCCGTCCACATAGCGCCTCACGGCCAGCCGCGGCAGGCGGAGCGTCAAGAGCGCAGCAGCGCCGCGTCCCTCCGGCTCACGACGCCCTGTCGGGGCAGAGAGCAGAGTCTGATCCGCGTCCTGCTCCGGAGCCTGACTGCCGCTGAGCGCGGGGAGGGAAGGCTCTTAGATTTTCAAACTGAAAGAACCCCCTCACACAAGTTACAGGGAACGGTTTTCACGGGGGCGGGGCCCCTCCCACAGCCTTACAACAGAAACCGGCACCGGATGCCATCCTCAGCGCGTCTAGCACACAGACGCACACTGAAACACGAGCATATCTCATGATGTAAACCAGGCTGCGGACTAGTCGGTCATCGAACACAGAGAATTTGGAGAAAGACCGCAAATCATGTGCCATCACGGATATCCGCTCGTTCGTATGAAGGCGCTCTGTAGAAGGCGCAGAACGATTTCTGCGCATGGTCTAATTTCAACAAAACACAACTACCCGTAAGAGAAGATATGCACATAGGTTTATTACAACTATATATAAACACCCTCTTTGTTTCTTTACGTGTAAGCACACGAGATTGTTAAGTGTCACAATTCGGGACACTATGCCACCAAAAGAAATCACACTGGCGTGCAGGGGACGGTCGACCTGCAGCCGGGGGCTCACGCGCCTCTGCGCGGATACTGCAGCGCGCGCGCTCGGCCGCATCACACACGCGCATTCTGACCCGTTATCTGCGCTAGATTAAGAACCACGATTAACGTTAATTCCATCGGCGTCGTTAAACGGTATTCTGTCACCTCCCTCTGCACGCGGCTCCGACACACCATCAGATCTTCGCCGTGTGATCACAATATCCTTGTCCTTGGACGGAGGGGTAGCACGGGTTGTCCGTTATTCACGGTATCACTGTCAGCTGTATCGCCTCCAAGCGCACTCGGTCTGTGCCCATAGACTGAACCGCAGCGGGTGCAAGTAAATAAACGTTAAGTTCCGGTTCACGATTCCGCTGTCAAAAAATGGGGCTGCACCACCCCAGTCTGTATTTTAACTCTTTCATGCAGTAAGAGCAAATACTATTATCCTCTAAATCCAAGGGACATTTTTTTTGAACCTTTTTTAAAGATTAATTTAATTCAAAATGAATTTTAAATGAAAGCTTATAATACACAATCATAACAAACGCTTTTAGGCTGAATGAAACAATGCACTCTACTGACTTATAAAGAAATAAGGCAACATTTTAGAAACAAAAATCCGCCAAACCATGATAATTTATTGAAATATATAAGATATTTGCACATTTTTGATTAACAGTGATTTAGCAGAACATAATTAATCAATGAAATGCTTCCAACAAAATCCGCAGGGATGTACAACATTTGAAATGATTAAATGTTACAAATGAAAGAGACTTGATATTTTTATCTCATTAAATAATTACAGCTATAGACATAATATAATTCCAGTTATATCATTAGCCTCATAAAAGTTGCTTTATTTTACTTTTATTTACATGTTATTGTACAGTCTCTCATGGAATAAATTATTTTTTGCTATTGTTTTCATGTGACGCTACATTAATCAGATGGCAGTATATGTCCAAAACAACAATACAATTTCACAGGATTACAAGGGTCATTACCTTTGACATGTTTTCCCATTTTATGAATGGTTTTGTATTGCATGATTTATACCGTTTAAACGTGGCCATTTGTAAGGCACTTACAAAATGTGTCTGCTAAATAAATGTAAATGTTAATAGCCTCCTATCAGAGCAGAATTTTCACAGAAGGTCAACATTTGAAAAAAAGTGACTAGTCCCAGTGTCCCCTTAAAGGCACAATATGTAATTTTCAAAATAAACAAAGAAGCAAAGGCGTGTGATTGAGTGTGGAATCATGGGAGTTGTGGTCTTCATCCCCACAGCCGATGCAATCCGACTGGACTCTGGCAGAAATCATGTTCATGGATGAGCTAATGATTTATTAACGTAGTAGAATGAAGCAGGGTGAGGCTGAAAGCCGTCGAAGCGAAACGAGGCCGCTGAACGAGCGTGACACACGGCTCGAAAGCAGCGGAGCTTTTATTATGCCAGTCGACTGCTTCCGCTCCTTCCGGTCGTGCGTATGTGGGGAAAAAAAAGCAGCGCTGTTTTATCATACTAGATACATTTTGAAAGTTCTGTTATTATGCTACTCTGTGCGGTCGTCACCGGTCTAATTAAATGCACAACATATTAAAGCGTCTTTGGTGTTTCCATGTTTTCTACAAAACCGGAAATCGAGGGTGTATGACGTCATTGGCAGGAGACACAATGACACTATGGACACGGTCCGTGTCACTAGTTAAAACAGCTTATTTCTCTGGATTTAAACGTTCTTCTAAACATTTGGGATAATGCAAGTACACAAGTCAGCAAAATAAATTAAACTGTTCTAGTGGTTTTGGGATATTTAATAAAAAAATCTTACATATTGTGCCTTTAAGTCCATCTCACTTCACTGGGAACCTTTTATTAGTCACTGTGGGTGATGAGTGTGCTGGGTAAAAAAATGTCACAAATTGCTCTTCCACTTCTTGTCATTTGAGCCTTCAGCTGCAAGGAAACAAAAATTAACGTTAACGCAGGCAGGCAATAGAGCACAGGTGCACACACAGACATGTGCGCGCGCACACACACACACACACACACAACACACACACACACACACCCACCCACCCAGGCAGATCTTTCCTTCCTTGTGGAGTTTCTTTAAATGGTGCAGCAAGTTAAACTCTGCTGCTCTGTGGAGGTGTTCAGGGGTCTCCTGGCATATTACAGACAACATAAAAAAACACATGAAAATCATGTAATGTACACAGTTTAGAAAATAATAACTTAACATTTCTATGAATAATGTACTCTAATTCTTCGCACATTGTCTGATAAAGCAGTCACTACTTAAAAAGAACCAACAAATGTAAAAAGTTAACTTCACATACAGAGGGGAACAAGTGTCTTGAGAGCACTGGTGAAAATGTGTTTCTTTTGCATTTTTAGGATTTCATACAAATATTTTCATTGCAATGTGCATTATCAGCATAACAAACTGAGGGAAATTTGAATTTATAAAATAAACGTGACTTTCAGAATGCCATGTATAGTATTTGGATTGTCCCACGTCTGAAGAAAGGAGTTCACAAAATCACATATTTGCTTTTCTAGAAGTAAATAAATGTTTTTTTAAAAATGTATGAATTCATTTTAAAAGGTTCAATGCCTTATACTTTTGGTCCCCACTTTATATCTGTTGTTTTATTTTCTCTCCTTATGGATTGCAGGTTTGACACTGTTATTAAAATCTAAATACTACAAATGTAAATGCTTTTTGATTCAGTCTAATTAAAGCGTTAAGATCATTTAGAAAAAAGATGAACCTTGTACACCACTTTAACCAGCTCGCTGGAGGTGAACGCATTTCCGCTGTTTTCCTGCAGAACATTTAGGATCTGCTGTTCTCTTGCGTTGCGGTGAGTTATGTACTCACAGATCTTAGAACATGCGTCTTGGACCACTGGACCATGACCTGACACACAAATACACAAGCATTTCTTAGTGGCACCGAAAATTTTAGGTAGAAAGCACTCTGAAAAGAAAATGATCATCGCACATGCCATCACTGAGATATAGAGGTCACCCCCCCCCCCCCCCCCCCCCCCCACCCCCCCACCCCCCAGCCTTCAGCTGAGGAGCTTCTGCAGTGACCTTCATGAATATGGAGGTCCTCGACCAACGGCCGTTCCCTCTCTCCCAAGAATACAGATCCTGAAACACAGCTTGCTCCTCCTCCAGCAATAATGCCATGTGATCATCTGTGTGTCGGGGAGTAAACAGCACCCTACATGCACAAACAACATAAAAAAAGCTTATTCAAAGGAAACAACTAACTACTGTTTTTGCATTTATAAATGTACACACTAAAGCCCTATTCGCACGGGATTAGTATTATCTGGGGACCTTGTGTGATTTTGAAATTACCCCCCCCCCCCATCTGATTTCGTGTGGTGCATTCGCACGGGATAAGCGAAACCTGTGATTTTACTCAAATTTACTGACTTATCTCCCAGATACGATGCCAAGGCTTTGAGAGTCCCGTTCTATGGCCCGGTTAGATGGGATTAAAAAAAAAAAAAAAACTAATATAGTTTCTTGCCCTGTGTCATTTACATTTCACCAGGTTAAAATAATATCTCAAGCTTTATGCTTGATTTATTTGTAACACATTAACCTCAAAACCTTTTCAGCTTTCTCTTTCTGCAAATTGTAGCGATATGACAGATCCCAAAATACAATCAAACACTTCAACGCAGCTCCATTCTTCGCGGAAGATGGATAAAAGGCGCACAGGAAACAAAAACCTCGGAAAATGATATACAACTTGCCAAATGCTGGCCATATCACAGAGATGCCGATTCGCACGGGGACTATATTATCACAGGACCTCGGTGTTCGGCGAAATATGGTAGATCATTTGCAGGGGAATTTTTACTTTACAAATTACAGACATGGCCGATTCGCACGGAATTAAGATCACAGACAACCTCCGCAATTATTACAAATGACTGGAGGTCACCAGGTAATACTAATCCCGTGCAAATAGGGCTTAATTCGACCCATTGCATTTATGTAAATACAGGCTTTCAAGACTCGGGATGCGTGTGAATAAAAATTATATTTTATTCTACATTACCATTCAAAAGTTTTGGATTAGTATTTTAATTTTTTTTAAATAATACTTGTATTCAGCAAGGACACTTTAAATTGATCAAAAATTACAGTAAAGACATTAATTGTCACAAAAGATTCCAATTTCAAGTAAAGCTTGTCTTGATAACTTCTATTAATCAAAGAATCATACAAAAATGTATCATGGTTTTCTACAAAAATATTAAGCAGCACAACAATATTCAACACTGATAATAATGAGAAATGTTTCTTGAGCTCCAAAAAAGAGCATATTAGAATGATTTCTGAAGGATCATGTGTGAAGTAAAATTCAGCTTTGCCATCACCGTTTTTCTTTTAAAATATATTAAAAAGAAAAGTTATATTATATTTCCCACGGTACAAAATTCAAACCTTGGGGTGAGCATAAGAGACTCAAAAACATTTAAAAAATCTTACCGACCCCAAACTTTTGAGTTTGACTCAAAAGTTTGCTTAATATGTAAGCAAATCATCTACAGAATATGTATGTGTGTGTGTGTGTGTGTGTGTGTGTGTGTGTGTGTGTTTACCGTAATGTTGCCCCTTCAGTCTTTATCACATCACCATCACTGAGATAGAAATATTTATTCTGTTCTCCAATCACTTCTTCCTGTGGAGGACACCGAGGGAGCTTACTGACCCTCAGCTCTGAATCTGCAACACATGTAGCTACATTAGTGAGGGTTTCTTATATACACACCATGGTTTTCATACTAAAATAATGATATTTACATTGGTTAAAGCTGATTTGAGAGCACAAATTCACATATTTATGGCACAAATGTCAAAACCTGTACACAGCATACATATCATTGACCTGTGTGAAAGTTTGAGAGTATATCCTGCACTCCTCCAGCGTGGTCGTGATGCCAGTGTGTGACTATAATGTGCTGTATGGACGTGTCGTGCTGCTTCAGAGCCTCGCGCAGATTGACAATATACTCCGGTACCGCGCGCTCCCCTGCATCAATTAACACTCGCCTGACACAGACAATAAACATTCACACACTTGTTACGTTCAATGAATAGCTTGTTAGAGGCAAATAGCTCAAACAAGCACATGCATCTCGTGCACCTTCTGCCTGTCCCGACCAGGTATGTGTTGGTGCCCTGCAGTGTCATGGGCCCCGGGTTACAGCCCAAAACACGCACCACTCTCGATGACAGCTGCTCGATTCGAGGAATCACCGCGGACATTTTCACCAGGACCACACAGGCACGCCACGAACTTTAAATGACCCCTGAAAACACTCCTGCTACAGAGAAGACTGGAGCATTTCAGGCAGACGCTTCCTGTTCAAAAGTCACAGTTTACAAAATAAAAGTCTCTGACGCTCAACGTTTGGATGTTTCTTTTGCTTTTATAATCTATATATTATAATCACGTTAATGGCTTTATATTTAAACACTTAAAACACTACAATTACATGATATAGTCTTTGTGTTTTTCTGCCAATTACGATATACAGAGAGAGAGAGAGCTGTATATGATGGCCATCAGTGTCGGGCTAGTTACTCAAAGAATGTAATATTATTACTCGTTACTAGCTACTCCTTTCAAAAGTAATATTGTTACTTTACTTATTACTTTCTGGCAACAGTAATTAGTTACACTACTAGTTACATTACTTTTTCTTCACGCCCCACATAAGTTGTAACTGTGTATCTTCCACATAAAATTCTTCTAGAATGTAACAACATATTTCTGCCTCATCATTTGACCAAAATCCACATTGGATCGCAATCAGAAGTTATTACAAACACTCAGTGGTGACTGATAGTGACATTCAAGTAGAAGTGTTGTATTAATCTCATTAATTGTCATGTGCAACTTGAAGCAAATTTTATTATTATCTCTCTGTTACCCATATACGATTATATTTCATTATGTATTTGATCAAATCATATTTATAAGTTCGTAAGAAACTGTTAAATTTTCCAAAAATGTTTTTAATTTTAGTAATATAATGTACAGGGATGTGGGTGGGATGTAATGCCAGAGTAAAGTAAAGCCACAACTTACACAACAGTGTTCAGATCATCTTTTTTTCCTGACAAAATCAATATAATGCAATATTTCTATCTGCTGAATGTAAGCTTTTCCATATTCCAAGCTTGCCTGCTGCACTCTGGACATCACATGCATGTGCGAGTCGTGACAATTATGAAAATAAATCTAGGAATTATTTGATTGTTGAATTTTAAATCAGCAGGGTTGAGGCATCAAAAGTAACTAAGTAACTAAGCTGTTTTATGGATGGTGACTGTAATATTATTGCTGAAATCTTATTAGTAATTAGTTACACTACTAGTTACTGCAAAAAGTAATATTATTACAATAACTAAATTACTAGTAACTAGTTACTGCCCAACACTGATGGCCGTATACGGCCATATACATCCCGCCATCAGAGTCCCCATACTACAGACATGTTCTACACATTAGAGGAAGAGACAAGCCACTTCCAGGCCCCGGGAAACGTGCTCATCTGCGGGGACCTGAAAGCGAATTTCTAAATAACACCTATGCTCACAGTAATGAAGGTGTCGATCTCACTGTCAAAGATAGAAATTACATATTTGAAAAATCAGCAAAACAATCCAAATTGAAAAAAAAAATGGAAAAAATCAAATACCCAAAAATTACAAAAATTGGTTTGATCAGGACTGCCAAACTATGCGCAAAAAAACTGAGAACATTGTCAAATCAGAAACACAAAGATCCAAATAATGCAGAGATCCGCCTTCTTTACAGTGAAACACTAAAACACTACAAACTTACACTCAGAACCAAAAAAGCACAATACACCCAAAAACAACTGACAATAATTGAGAAGTCAGTGAACAAACCAATATTGGGATAATTGGAACAATCTGAAAAAAAAAACTGATCATGAAGAATTGGCCATCCAAAATGGAGAAATATAGGAAAGTAATTTCCAAACATTGTTTAATAAAGTACAAACAGACACAAACTGTAAGCAAAATCAAACAATCAACCAATTGGAAAAACTAGAATTAACAATCAAAGATAACCAAAACCCATTAGATTGCCCAATAACTGATAAAGAACTTGAAGAAAAAAATCAAAATCCTCCAACTCAAAAAAGCATCTGGACCTGATGGGATATTAAATGAAATGATAAAACACACAAGCAGTAAATTCCAATAGGCCATTCTAAAACTATTCAATGTCGTTCTGAGTGCAGGTTACTTCCCTGACACCTGGAATCAAGGCTTGATAACATCAATATTTAAAAATGGAGATAAATTTGATCCTAACAACTACAGAGGCATCTGTGTGAGCAGCAACCTGGCAAAGTTAATCTGTAGCATAATAAATGCTCGACTATAGACATCATCACCACACACAATGTACTGAGCAGAAGTCAAATCGGATTTTTACCAAATTACCGTATATCTGATCACATCTATACATTACATACTCTAATTGAAAAACATGTTAACCAAGATAAAGGTAAAATATATGCATGCTTTATTGACTTTAAAAAGCTTTTGACTCAATTTGGCACCAAGGACTATTTTGCAAACGTATTGAAAGTGGCATAGGAGGTAAAACCTATGACCTTACTTATCAAATCAATGTACACTGAAAGTAAATGTGGCATAAAAATCAGCACCAAACGTACAAGGTATCTTTCCCAGGAGCGTGGAGTGAGACAGGGCTGCTGCTTAAGCCCAATGTTATTTAACATGTACATCAATGAACTGGCAAGCAGTCTGGAGCGATCTGCAGCCCCCGGCCTCACCAGATAAAAACGGTTTGTGCCTTTCTACAAAAAGATCGTCTGTGGTTAAGGTGTGATCTCTAAAGTTACTGGATCTTCTAAAAAAAAAAACAGCTTCTGCTAAAACTATAAACAAGGTCTTCTGTAACGGACTTTTCCAAAGATGGCTTAGCTGCACTAGCTTAAACAACATAAGCTTTCACCAATATCAAATTTAAAAATCATTGGTTACATGATTATGTGTTTTCTTAAATTGTGTGTAAACACATGGTTCAGAATAAATGTGCATCTGTGTGTTTAAACACTCTGGACAGTAGGGACTTTTGCTTTACTTCACAGACACATGAAACTTTATTATGGAGCTGCACAGGATCAAAACAGCGTCAATTATTCAGTTGCAATACACACTGATAGTCTGTTAATGTTGAATTGAAATATGCACAGACTAAACTTAAGTCATACAGATGAGCTTGTTAGTAATGATCAATCTTATCACTGGGATTTTAACAACGATTACTCATATAGTCAAAACAGACATGTTTGAGAGACAAACCAGCCCATCACAAAGTCTCTTTACAGTAATGAATCTTGGCAGACAGTGGAGGAACAGCCTGCTCTAGGTTTACTTTTTGATGTAAGAGGTGCTATTGGGGACAGGCCACATTAATATCTGTATTAAGAGATGAATTGCATACCCACAAAGAGCATCAGGATATGCAGAACCTCATTCCCTGCGTGAATGTTTATTGTTCTTGTGGATGTTTACTGATATGAACTCCTTATACTCATGAAACTTCCCAATAACAACATGGAGATCAGACACTGTATTTGTAATTTGCTAGAATCACACAACATCAATTTAGTCTTTATTTGTTTACATTTTCTAACGCACAAGTTTGCTGTAAGTTCATAAAGCACAACTGCACAAGTCTTGCATGCACTTCTACTTGCTATCCACACTGTTTGTGTGCACAGATTAAATTTTAATACCAAATGAAAGTGGTAGTACTTCCCAAGAGTTTTAGTCTTATAATAAACGTTCAGGTCTTATAATAAAAGTTAAACATCTTGATTAAGTGAAGTTTCCTTGGATTGGAAAGGCAGCAATTCTCTCCTTCACTCTTAAAAACAAAGGTGCTTAAAATGTTCTTCACAGCGATGCCATAGAAGAAACATTTCTGGTTCCACAAAGAACCATTCAGTCAAAGGTTCTTCAAAGAACCATCTCTTAATGACCTTTTTATAATCTGAAGAACCTTCTTTCGCCCCAAAGAACCTTTTGTGAAACAGAAAGGTTCTTCAGATGTTAAAGGTTCTTTATGGAACCATTTAGACAAAAAGGTTCTTCTATGGCATCGTGAAGCACCTTTATTCTTAAGAGTGTTGTGATCTTGGTATAATCTCACATGCAAGATGTTACTGCTTTGTATGAGTCTCTGATGATCAGATAAACTGAAGTTGTCACAACCCATAGAACACAGTTCTAAATCTTAAATAACGAAGCACATACAGATTAATTTAATGAATTCAGTTCCAATTATCTATATATTCAGAACACATCTGGCCAGTTTTCTGTGCGTGATGCAATAGAAATAGTAACGATGAGAGAGTAATTAAAATCTGAAACAATGACATGGCGAAAAACTAAAATAATGTGCTTTCATAATCACACAGAACTGAAACAACACTCAATTCCTAATTACTACTGAATATAGTCCAATCATTTACAGACAAAATAGTTTCTATAGGACATATATCTTCTCAGAAATGGGATAAGAGTTTTTATACAACTGAGAGGGAGGAAGAAAGGAAGTATCACTGTGGCAGGACTTTGAGAATAGCGTTCACCTCTTCAGCTACAGTCGTCAATGCAAACTCAAACTGATCCTGAGAAAGACACAGACACAGTACGTGTCAGTATGAAAGAGATTGTGTGTTTCAGTGTATTATTGTGTGTGTGTGTGTGTGTGTGTGTGTGTACATACCTTGGTCTGAACCATGTTGGGTCTCTGGTCTCTCAGGTGTTCCAGCGTAGCAGCAATATCAATCTCTTTTGCACCTGTAAAGCAAAGAATTGTGTATCATATTTCAATCAGAATTTATACTGACTGTCCACAATGTGCAAAGTATTACTGAACACCCACTGATAATTAACAATCAGCTTTCTTTGTCTTTACCTTTGGCCATTTTATTCAACACCATGTCAATCAAAATGTACGTTCCAGTCCGTCCAGCTCCATCACTGATGGACAAAAAGCAAGATTTAAAAAAGTAAAAAATAATTAAATAGATAAAAAATAGAAAATTACAGATTATTTTTCAGGAGTGGCGTAATCCCCCAAAAAATGTTGCATGTTAAGGTCACACAAAAATGAAAATTTGCTGAAAATGTACCCACCATCAGGCCATCTAAGATACAGAAGAGTTTGTTTCTTCATGGGAACAGCTTTTGAGAAATTTAGCATTACATCACAAGCTCACCAATGGATCCTCTGCAGTGAATGGGTGCCGTCAGATTGAGAGTCCAAACAGCTGATAAAAACATCACAATAATCTACAAGTAATCCACACGACTCCAGTTCATGTTTGTAAGAAACAACTGTAATCATGACAGCCTTTTTACTTTTAAACTGAAAACTTCTGTTCAAAATACCAGTCAATATCTTTATAGCACTTCCTCCAGAGAAAGTCCATCCTCTGTTGTCCTCTCACTTTAAAATCCACCAGCATATTTGTTTAGAACTGTTTTCACTGATGCATATTTCACTCCTGATTCAGACAAGATTACTTTTTCACTGGCGAAAGCAATATTATGGATTATGGACATCTTAATGTTGGATTTATTACAAACACGAAGCTTTGCACATCACAAGACATAAATTGATGGACTGAAGTTAATAATAATTTGTGGATTATTGTGATGTTTTTATCAGCTGTTTGGACTCTCATTCTGACGGCACCCATTCACTGCAGAGGATCCATTGGTGAGCAAGTGATGTAACGCTAATTATCTTTAAATCTGTTCTGTTGAAGAAACAAACTCATCTACATCTTGGATTGCCTTAGGGTGAGTATAATTTCAACATGTTTTCATTTTTTGGTGAACTGTTCCTTTAATATATTTTTTACCCTTCAGTCAAAATGTAATAACGTTTTCTGCCTCTTGCATGACTTTGCCTTCCCATTGACTTTGTCTTCCCATTGATGTCATCATGACACCATGGGCAGGGAAAATAGCCAAACATGTTTTCTTTCAACCATCTGTCTTTTAGTAGTTGCGGCCACCACATAAAACTACTGTTGCAAACACAGCGATGGCGAGTTCAGCTTTTGTACACTTAAACCCTGTTTTCTATGGCAAAAATGTCCTGGTTATGGTCTGCTGATTTGAATTTTGGCACTTTGAAGGAGGAACATCAGAGAGTTTGTGTTGAGTTTTAAATTTAATTTTAAAACAGCTTTTTTATTATTGTGCATTGTTATATAAGTATGACAATGATTTAGCATCCTTCTGCTTTTGTTTATTTAGTGAACATTTATGTTGAATACATGCCTTATTTACTGTATTTTACTTTTTGCATAAAATATTTTATATATAGTTGACAACAGAGGCTGTTTTGTGGCATCTCTAATGGCAAGTAATATTAAAGCATAAATGTCAAAGAATATATATTGAATATCACATTATTGCAAGTGTGTGTTTCTACTTGCCTGCAGTGAACAATGACAGGGCAGGATCGTCCACGGTAGCATTTGTTTACTTTCCTATTGGAAAGAAGACATACATACAATCATAAACACGGACACACACACACACACACACACACACACACACACACACAGAGACAGAGACATATGAAAACTGAAAGTAGATTTCAGATGCAGCTAAGCTCTATAGAAAAGGATGGAGTGCTACATATCTTTTATATAATAAAAAACAATAAATACACTAGGTTGAAAGTTGGGGTCAGTAAGAGTTTTAATATTTTAAAAGTATGTTTCTTATGCTCACCAAGGCATTTATTTGATCAAAAATACAGTAAAAACAGTAACATTGTGAAATATTGTTATATCTTAAAAGAAAAAATAATTTTATGTAATATATTTTAAAATGTCATTTATTCCTGTGATGGCAAAGCAGACATTTCAGCATCATTGCTCAATTTTTTCAGTGTCACATCATTCTAATATGCTGATTTGGTGTTCAAGACACATTTCTTCTTATTAGCAGTGTTAAAAACAGTTAATATTTTTGTGGGAACTTTACATTTGACATTTTTTAAGATTCTTGTATGAACAGAAAGTACAAAAGACATCATTGATTTGGAACAGATAGCTTACTGTCACTTTTGATCAATTGAATGCCTCCTTGCTAAATAAAAGTATTTATATAAAAAAAAATATTACTGCCAAACTTTTGAACAGTAGTGTATTAAAAGAAGGTTTTGACATCAAAGTGATTATAAAAACTGGGGATTCAAAAAGATTAATTACGTAGGACAAATCTCACACGTTGTTTGCTTTTCTGTCATGTTGAGGGCTTTTACAAGGTCTTTATTCATTTTATACTAAGCTAACAATATTTTCCATCCCCAACCCCTAAACCTAACCCTAAAGAAAACCTCTCTGCTTTTTTTGATTTTCATTCGAACATTATTCATTATTCTAAATTAATTCATTTATTAATTAAATAATTCTATTTACTAAGTTGTTTGGTCAGGACAAAACCTGACCCACACAAACACACAGTCATATTAGCTTCAGACATGTTACTGGTTTATGCTGCTGGCTTTATTCAAATGAACATTAACAGGGGCGGGGCCAGGACCAAAGCACAACAATTCTGATAGGAGAAAAACTGAATATATAAGAAAAACACAGAGAGAGCAGAGAATTGTAGGTAAGGAGAAGAAAAGGAGGAAATCATAGGTCAGATGTTAGCAGACAGAAAGGTTGAACAAAGATCTAGGGTGGAAAGAGATAGAGGGAGGGGCTGGAATCCCAGGGTGCACTTGGATGCAGAGTCGCAGTTGTCAATGATCACTTTTGTGACTATGCAACTGGAGCCAGTGAACTAGCTGCACGACCACAAAAATGACACTGGCAACCGCTCAGGAGCTCACACACACACGCGCTCGCACAACAAACAGGCAACACGTGCACACGCTCTCATAGTCGCACCTGCGGAAGTCAAGCAGGGTTTGGCTGGTTTCGGGTGTTTGGTCGTTCAGCCAGGTGTGATAGTGGAACTGTGTGACCGTACGGGTCTCGTTAGTCTGCATGTTCTTCAGGTAAAAACTCCGAACCAGGAAATCATCACACCACACATGCTCAGAAACCAGATTAACCTACATATGAGAGAAAAAAAAGAGTTTATATACCAAACAGCATGACACAGAAGTGCAAATCTTCCTATATACAGAGAGGGCTGAATAAAAAATACAGAAAGCCAAACCCAAAATGTTTGTCACTGTTTTGTGTCTGCCCCATTATAGTTTTCTGAATTTGCACTTTAAAAGGAAACTCCACACAAAAATGAAAATGAGACATTTTCTCAAAATATCTTCCTTTGTGTTTCAAAAAAGAAAGAAATTCATACAGTTCTGAAACAACTTAAGTGTGAGTAAATGATGATCAAATTATAATTTTTTTTGGTGAACAATAATATTTTGTATTTTAAATTCTTTACAACCTGAAAATTTAAAAGCAAGCAATATAAAACATTAAGCCTCTATAAAGAACACAGACTGTGCATATACAGTATGGCAAAAAAAAACATTTTACAATATGAAATGGCTTGACAAGAACTGTACAATTTAGTGAGATTACCAGTGGCTTTGCATTTAAGACAATAACCCTAAACTCTATAATTTAGCTTTTTCTATCTATTATTAATGCAATAATGTTATTTACATGTTTTACTTGTTGATTATTTTAATATATTCTTTACTTATATATCCATTTGAGTCAAATTATGTTTCATTTGCCATAGTTATGATCATTAGCAGGGCAAAGCAATAGCAGCTAATACATAAGCACATGATCAGAGATACCAAAAAAAAATAAGAAGCTGGATTTGATCCATCCCAGAAAACATTTCTACTGACATTTTTAGCAAGTTAGGATCTGTGCTGACATATTTATCCTTTGCAGACATTTATAGTGTGTAAATTTAATCCACAATCCATCTGTTTATAGTGCCAGTATATTGAGATGGATTGTGGAATAAATTTATAAATGTCCACAATTATTGCATTTGGGAGGGTCCGTGCTAACTGGAGATCAATAAAAATGTTTTCTGGCACCTGATTGGATCAAATTCAATTTATTTTCAAGTGATTTTGTATTCACTGCCATTACTATGCCCAGCTGATGGTCATAAATAAGTTGCAAAAGTCACATGACTGATACAGATTTACAATAAATAATATATTGTTTTTTATTCAGTTCAAAAGTAGTTAAAATGGAATGGAATTGCTGTACCATGTCCAAATATGACAGAAAACACTTTGTCTAAGCTAACTCTTTTGTCAATATTCACAAAACAGCAGAACAAAATGCCACAGTCATCCTCACTCTGCAAAGAGTGTATTTGTGTGGTACCTCATAAATGTGGTAGAGGTTGGAGCCTTCATCGGGCCAGTAGTGGTAACACTGCTTCACACTGTTCTCAGTGAGAGGAGTCAACATGACAATCACCACACACCCACTCTCCCAGACCATCTGCAAGAGAACACACACAACATTATACACACTGCATGACCATCTGCACAAGAACACACACACTACACAGACACATTCCGTACACACTCTTCCTGACCATCTGCAAGACACACTCACAGACTCTCTCAGACCTTGTGTTAGAGATCACACACACGAACACACTCTCCGACACGATCTACAAGACAAAAAAAAAACATTGATGTAAGCTTACAAACACATAACGCAGTTTACCTGCCAGAAGTCAGCCACGGTGGAGGGCAGCGGGCCCTGAGTGGCGATGTATGCAGGATTACGAGGGTCATGATCCATCTAAGAGAAAACAACACAGTTAAACCCTTCTGCATTACATGTAGTCTGGTTGTATGTAGTTTAAATAATACACATGAGAATGAGCATTCAAAACACAAAGAATGAATTGCACACACTAATAGTACAGTTTATTTGCATGCACTGTCTGCATCATTATAGTAACCGATTCACTTATGCAAATCATCTGATGCTGCAAACGTGGCCATAAAATCCATACTGCACACAATTTGCACAGTACAATTTTCAATATTGCATGCTTCTGAGTGATAGGTCGATGGCCAAATTTTCTGTAATATAACATTAACTGTGATAACAGCAAATAGTGCTCAGTAACCAGCCGTTAAGTGTCTTCCACAAGGGCATAGTGGTGATGAAACAGGTCTCAGTTTTTTGCCTTAACTGGTCCACAGACAGTTAATCAATGCCTTCTATCCAAAGTAATTTACTCTAAGTGTTTTCTACAGATGCAGTCACACTGCAGCATACTGAAGTTAAAGTTTCCTACACCTAATGGTTTATTCAGTTTGTGACGCAGTTTGCATTATATGTGTAGTGTGTTGTTTGAGTAATAATTTGTTGCTTTTTTTCTGAAGAATTATATGTAGTTTGGGCTCACGATTGGGCTGGCATTGATGTAGTCCGAGTTGCCTTGATTGTTCTCTGTCTTCAGAGTTATTCTGCAATGATCGTCTAAACAAAAAACAAACAAATTTTATTTTCAATTCTGAAAAACTCATTTACATCACAGAAATTCAATAATACACTAATGGTTACAGTACACTCTAAAAAAATGCTGGGTTAAATATAACCCAGCGCTGGGTTCAAAACAACCCAATAGCTGGGTTTATCCCTTTTTAACCCAGCGCTGGGTTATATTTAACACAGTATTTTTTAGAGTGTACATGAATAAACAAAGCACCTGAAAGTAGATATGTTTGTGCGTGTGACTCACAGGCTATGACTGTGCTTGCACGGTTTTTCTTGACGTTGCCGTCTCTCTGGCCGATGCTGGTGGCATTGGGCTCGGCCTGGTACGCACAGAGAGCCTCCCACTCAGACTCCAAACGAGTCTTATTTTTCAGGTGGTCCTCCATATACGCCTACATGAGTGCATAAAGAAACATACAGGATGTTTTGTGAGTCTTGTGCCATTATCCAGTGGTGAAAGATAATTTAATAGCCCCCAATGAAATGGAAACTTATAGGGAATTGTAAATAGTTTGGGGTCAGTATGTTTTTTTTATTTAAAGAAATTAATTTATTTCAGAAAGGTTTAATGACTGCTGAAAATTCAGCTTTGCCATCACAGGAATAAATTACATTTCACAATATATCCAAGTAGACAACAGTTATTTCCACTAGGTAATAACTGTTAATTCCTATTATTATATTATTACACAATATTAATGTTTTTATTGTATTTTTAATCAAATAAATGCAGTTTTGGCAAACGTAAGAGACTTATTTCAAAAACATGAAAAAAAATGACTGACAACAACTTTTAAATTAGACACAAAACCACTAACAAACAATAACAAATATATTCTGTTTTTTACACACCCAAAATATATTGTGCATTTTAATTTCATAAAATATTAAGGAACTTCATTGGTCATTCCTCGCTATAATAAACTATTAAAATATGGAAACTGATAATACAATAATACATAAAAAAAAAAAAAAAGACAAAAATAATGAACATTTAATAAAAAATGTTCACTTAATCTTAGGGTTTATTCTTTGTTTTATTTTAATTTAATTTAATTTTAATACAATTTTTAGTTTTGTTTTTTTAATTGGTATTTAACAAGACAACGCATGATGATACATTCAATGAAAAAAGTTTTTAATGTTTGTGAGTGAAGATATAAGCTTTACCATGGCACCAGTTGTCACTGAATAAAGGCATCTGTGTTGCATTTTCAAACTTTTACAGTGTTCTCGTGTGTTGGTTTATGCATGTACCAGTATCATGTGACCAGTAGAGATGTCCATGTTGGAGTGGGCAGGCTCTTCGCACCAGGAGGAGGTGCTAGTGCGTGCAGAGGGGCTTGGCATCGGGCCATCACTCAGCTGAGATGACACACTATTTATACGAGAAGAATGAATAGGATCTGGCTTCTCTACAGGAGGCTTTACTGCCATTCGCTGCCTACACAGTTCCTAGGGAGAAAGAGATGGAAATCTCATATCAATCAAAGAAATAATCTCAAGCAAGCAGCCTGCACCCACACACACAACACACACACACACACACAACACACGCTCTTTGGGTACCTGGTAGGTAGCAGTGGCGTCAGTGGTGGGGTCAGAGCCAAGGTTGGTGAGCTTCTCTTTGAGTTTATGATGAGAGCGATGACGCAGACAGTAGACCACGCTGGATGCTAGCAACACTCCAGTTATACAGATGATAGAAATCACAGTCAGAATCAGAAACTTCAGAGACTCGGAGCGACTGTACTTAGTGGGAATCTGATTCAGTTTGCTCCTCTAGAAAGAAACAGAAAGACAAGTTGAAACATTTTTCATGTGAAATTGAAAGTGCATTTATTTTGAAGTTGTGAATACAGTAATATATATATACGGTTATACAGTATATATATATACTGTATATCACAGTATATATATATACTGTGATATACAGTAATATATAATACTGTCTATCACCGTATATATATATAGTGATATACAGTATATAATATATATGTGCTATACAGTATTATAATACTGTATATCAGATATATATTATACTGGGATATACAGTTATAATCTACTGTATATATCATATACTGTCTATCACAGTATTATATCTCTATATCATAATTACTATATATATATAGCAGGAGAGAGAGAGATTGAGGAGAGCGAGGCGAGTGAGGAGAGAGACGGAGACGCGAGAGAGAGAAACCGGATGCTACAATTGTGGCTAGTACAAATATGTTATTGGTTTTGTTCTTTTTCCCAGACACTGGCAGAACCCAGTGGAGGAACTTAGGCTCTTTTGAGGTCCTCAGTAATTTGTGAACTTGGGAAGCTTATATTATGTTTCAAGTGTCTCAAAACTTAATGATGTTACTAGATAAAACATTTGACAGTCTTAAGCTTTCTTGCAGGACTTATGGCTCCATTTTGCAATTTTCTTGAAGAAATGTTTTTTTTGGGGGGGGGGGGGGGGGGGGGGGTTCTCCATATATATGGTTCTCAATAAGGTTACACTAGTGCGGTGATTTGAAGAACTCTAAATAATTTTTTTACCTGGATTTGACTACCAGTAGTTTTTATACAGCATATTTTAAACATTCAAATTACTTAAAAATGGGAATATCAAATCCTTGGAGAAAAATGACAAAGAAATTAAAAAGTGGAAAGAATCTTACATCAGTGACTCCAGCCTCTACAATCTTGACTTTTGCTTCTTTCTCCAGTTCATCCTTTTGATGGACTGATACAAGAGAAGAATCAGAATCAGAGGAGATCAGAGTACTTATAAATCTGAACAGAGACATTCATGAGAGAGCTCAGCTTGTATATCATGTGCATAGTTAAGTCTCACTAAACTAACCTGCTACATTAGCCACATCCGCTGTAGTGATGTTCTGAGCATTTGGACGGACCTGAAATGTCACAGCTGGACTAACAACACTATACAAATGGCAAAAAAAACAGCAAATTATTTTGAGGAGTCATGTCAGTGTCCAAAATATATTAAATATACCCTCTAGTGTTTTAACCATAAAATTTATGAATACAATAAACTGTGTTTTTAAAAACTAAAGAGTCATATATTAAATTATTTTCAGACCTTAAACCTGTCAGAACTTAAAGGTCATGATGAAAAGTGTGATGTACATTCAAGTGAATTGAATTATTGAGAAAGAAAGAAATGTAGGGTGGGAACTTGGTTCTGTACATTGGTTATTGATGGATGGAGGCAGATCTGAATGTGAGCTTATGGTCTGTTGTTTCACCAGAGGATCAAATTATGATATTTTAATTAAAATATAAAAAGTAAATCATTTAATAAAAATACAGTTTATAAAACTACAACTAGGATTTAAATATGCCTTCCAATATGCCTTAACTATATATTTTTCTCAACTTAATTTCTAAATTTACCATTATATTCTAAACCTACAGTGCAAGTTATTGTAATTTGAGAAATAATAAATGGTGACTCACGAGAGCTCTGAGAAATCAGTCATTTGAATCTTCGCTTTACGAGCCACCAACTCCATCAGATACAAGCCCTTATCAGTGGGAAGTTTCGGAGCCAGAGGAGAGAGAGAAGTAATTTTTTTTTAAAGAGGTTCAAAAAACTATGATTGCAAGCAATAAAAACGAGCAAAATTATTTTATTACTTTAATGACAATAATATAATTAGTATGTACTTCATATTTAACAACACAATATTATATTTTTTAATTCAGTTATTTTGACTTTTATACATTCAAACAATCCTAAAAAAGGTTCGAGTTTCCACAAAATATAAACTATTTCAACATTTAATAATCGAAATGTTTTTTGAGCAGCAATCAGAATATCAGAATTATTTGAGTCCTCATGTAACACTAAGTACTGGAGTATGATGCTGAAATTCAGATTACCATAACAAGGAATAATAACAATTTAAAAAGATATATAAAAAAAATGGTAATATATATATATAATGTATATTACTGTTATGTTTATTATTATTTAATTTTTTTATAAATGTAGCCTTGGTGTGGGGATTTTTCCAAATGCTCATCAAAGTCTGTACTATGTCTATATTTTACATTTTGGCAGTGTTGCTCATATTCTGATCTAATGTTTGGCAATATTGTGTAGAGAAACTGCCCAATAAAAGACACTGAATTTAACTGAGAGAGAATGGGCATAAATGTCACATGTAAATATCTCACTCTGTGTCTGTAATAATGTATCCGTAGATGTCATTTTTAGCATTGCTCTGGACATCCAGCTGAAGATCCTGTACTTTCATGTTCTTGCGTTGTGGTGCAGGGTTTTCCTTCAGAGCAGAGGAGGGCGCTATAGCTGCTGCCTGGACCCAGCCTTCTACCTCCTCCACTCTCTCTATGGCCTTTTTCTGCATCCCCACCTCCCGGTGTGTCGTTCGGCTACGAACCGTCTCCACAGACACACCCTGCCCCTTATCAACAGGCTCAGGTTCTGAGCTGGAGGTTTTATCCAGGTACTCCAGCAGCTTTCCTAAAAAGCCCACATCCTGCTAAAACAGGATGTAAACACAGGTGGAATGTAAATCCATCCTTGAAGGAAATTCAATGCATAATACTTGTTATTTTAATTTATTTAACTGAAATGTAATTTAACATTCAACCAGTCCCCTGCAGGAAAATCTGAAAAGTCATACTAAATCAAGCTGGTTTTTGGAACATTAAACTAGCTTGACTTTTGACCAAGATCATGATCTAGATATATAGTTTTCAAACTGGGAAGAAAAAAAAGATATAACAAAATATACAAAATATTTTTATGGCTGTCAAAGTTAACATGTTAACACGAGAAATCAATAGAATTTGTTTAACACATTGCTTTTTCCAAACATTTACAGAATTTAATTAATAATAAAAATGCAAATAAAAATTTGTTGTGAATATTATACTGGCAGCCAATCTATCTATCTATCTATCTATCTATTCTATCTATCCTTATATACACGATGATTAGATATATATATATATATATATATATATCTATTTTACTATTTAAATTAATTTGTTCCCTTTTCCAAGTCATTTGTTGGGTCTTTCTGGGTTCATCCTACTTTCTTACTAAATTGAATAAATATTTCTTTATAGATTTACAGATTTAACCGTAAGAGTGGGAAGAAAATGTTTGTATTTGTGTACTGGCATAAAGTATATTTCTGACCTAACACATCCAACACTAGCACTACCTTGTTGTCCATAGTTCTCTTCTCCTCCACTACTGTCTGTCCCTCTGAAAGAGAAACATCATGATCATTATAAATGCTTGTCTATGCATGATTGACGGCTTTTCTTCAGAAGATGTTACCTGTCACAGGCGGGATGGTTTGGACTGTCTTTTGAGTGACAGATGAACTTTGCTCATTCTCTTCTCTCTGATTCTGAGCACTGTCTTCAGGGGCTTGATCCATTACATAACTCTCAGGATGCTGGTCCTCATATTGCATGTCTTCTGCCTCGTCCTCAGGACTCTGCTGTGTCTCCAGGTCTCTGGGTGTTTCTCCTTGACCTGCCTGCTTGTCCACCACCTGCAGAGCATTTGCGATAAGAACAGCAAGCTCATCCAGGTCTGCTGCCTTCAGACTCTTCACATCCACACTGTGCCTTCCCACGTTACGCAGAACTTTCCAGATGAAGGATTCTGTGAAGAAGTGAATATTATTTCACATTAAAATCTAGAGGATATTTGATTATCTGATTATTGGTGAAATATAAAAATGCTTTTCTGAGGGTCAGACTCCAAAGCATTCTAGTTTTTGATTTTATATTTTTATATTATTTGCCCCGCCAAAAAAGATTTTAAAATGACTTACTGCATTATCATGAGGCAACATCATGCAATAGATGGTTGGGGGTGAACTGTTTACTTTGTGTCACTAGTGAAATAGCAAAAAAACCCAGTCTCTTCACATTAAACTGGGATAGGAGTATTTTTAATTTTTCTAATAAATAAATTAAAAATTACGTACTGAACCATTGAATTTTGACCTGTTCTTCACACAAAGCTATCATTGGGCTTTTAATAGTCTAGTTTGGACTTCTTCTATGGTACTCCTTGCTACTTTATTGTCCTTTATAGAGCTTGACAAACTCTAGGCTACATTTGTATTCTGTTAATTATCTCCTTTTGTTTTTCACAGAAAAAAGAAAGTCATACAGATTTAGATAACACAAGTAAATGATGACAGATAAGGTGAACAGGTGCAAGAAGGAATAGAAAATAACATCATACCATCCACGGGTGTAAGAGAGTCACTGGCGGAAGACTTCGTTGATCCATCTTTTAAGTAGAGTCGGTCCGCTCTGGATCTGTCCCCAAGATCAGGCTGAGGCGGTTTGTTCTTGGAAAGATACTTCTGAAGAGCGGCTGTGAGCAGGTCTGACCCCTCTTCCTGCTGGGGAACTTGTGCCGCATCGCTCTGGTATTGGCTGAGGTCACCGTAGGACTGTGACTGATAGGGGACCTCTGGAATGAACCGAGGAGGGGAGGAGTCACTTTCAGGCCGTGGTTCTCCAGAGCGATAATATTGAAGCTCCGCCCCCTACACAGGATGTACATACACATTTAAACCATTATCAGCTATTATAATAAGCTTAAAAAACATATATACTGGTAAATCACACTTGCTGTGTTTATGCATTTAGCAAACTTAAATCAATTTTCCAATTCAGCCTGTCATTTTAATAATTTAGCATATTGTTGGGCCTAAAGACAAGATTTCTTTTCACTTTTATTTGATAAACAATTCTACTACTGTGTTCAGTCACCACTTGAAGAGTGAAGAGTGTAAGCCCTAGATACACACCTTACTCACCTTGTGTGATGATTTTGGTAGCAGTCCCAGATGCTGCAGGTATTTCAGGGTCTTCCTAACCTCAGCCTCGGATGATTTCATTCTCCTGTCTCCAACAGCAGTCCCATAACCCTGCGGCCTGTCAGAATATCAAGACATAAGCCATGACTGTAAGAATCATTTGGCAGGTGAATCACAGATAATAATCAGAGATAACTTGCATTCTCTGTAAAGCTCCTTTGAAACTTTATGTATTGTAAAATAGAATAAACTGTGTTGCTAAACCTCGTATTCAGAGGACAGTTTTTATCGAGAAGTTGCTCTTATATCAGTTATGTGTCATTTAAGTAACTTTTAATCAGATAAACTGATCTAACTGAACTGAGAATAGACTATAAAAAGCTATAAAATTAAAGTGTTGAGTATAGTAGATTATTTGGTTTAGGATTCCCATGAAGAAAATTCATACTAAAATCTCTCACTCTGACTTTGACTGGCATCACAGCAAATCTGAGCACAGGGAGTGAGATTATTGATGTTCTACAACTGTTAGAGACAAAGTCTTTTTTGCAGGAGAAAAGTAGAAGAATTAAGCAAACATTTCCATTTTATTTCTATTAAGATATTAACGTCACCATTAAATTAAAATTGACAATTCTTATTTTTAATGGAATACTGCAGAGTTCATTATGATTTATCTGTGCACATTCTTTTTTTTAAAAATCTATGTTCCCTCGTAACCTTTAACAAAACATTTGGTCTCATTCACTAACTGTGCTTGAAATCTGCCTACAAACATTTTCACAAGCAAATCATTATTCATCAATGACTTTCATACTAAAATTTATTTGAAAACTTACGGAAAAATTTAGGACCATCTGAAACCACACACACACACACAAAATTTCCAAATGCTGAGTAGCATTAAAAACATCTTAAGATTAAATTTTATACATACATACTTATATACATACATATGTAATATATACAGTATTTTCTATAAATATAAACAGTTTATTATATTATATTATATTATTATACAACATTTCTTTCTGGTTCTCGAATCTGATTGGATGAGAGCCTTTTCCAGCAGTGCGATATTCCAGTAGTATCAGCACTCTAACCGTTTCACCGTTTGTATATGTGTGTGTGTGTGTTGTTGTATATATATACTATTATCTTATATATATAGTAAGAAAAGGGCATTAAGTTGCAGCTGCTAGGTATTCTGCAGATAAATCATGTACGCTGGCTAATACAGTAGAGCTCTGTATATTGTTTTTGAGCTGGTTTTGAGGATGGTAGCATACTTGAGGTTCTTGCTATGTGTCTCTAAGGCAAGTGAGCGTCTTTAAACAGCGTCATACGTTTGCTGAGAGAGATGAAATGCCATAAAGTTTCATGTCAGTTGTGTGGAAAGCCCTTATATGGAGCTGGTTTGGGTGTGGTTTATGCAAATGATTTCTCATTTGTGATGTTTCCTTCCTATGCCTATATGTGTGCAAACTAAATGGCGAATGTTAGTGTGTTTTACCTTGGTTCTGGTAATGGTAGGGAAACTTTGCGTAGTTTTGAGAACTCGTTCGATAAAACTTGTTGTGTGACATCATCTTCCCAAGACAACCCTGCAAGGACAGAATGAAAGCAGAAGAGTTTGACTCCTCTTACATGAATTGCCTCACGCACACACAAAGAGAGAGCGAGAGCCTCTGATTTGATCCATGAATGCTGAGGAGCTCTAGGAGTAGCCTTTATAACCATGGTGATATTGATGTCCATATTGATGGCTCATTAATCTTTAATGAGCCGAAAAGAATGCACGTCACACCTCTGTTCATCAGTTTGCACTGGCTACCAGTAGCTGCTCGCATTAAATTCAAGGCATTAATGTTTGCCTACAAAACCACCACTGGCTCTGCACCCATTTACCTAAATTCTTTACTTCAGAGTTATGTTCCCTCTAGAATCTTGCATTCTGCAAGTGAATGGCGTATTATTGTGCCATCTCAAAGAGGCACAAAATCACTTTCACTGACTTTTTCTATTAACTGTTCCCTCCTGGTGGAATGACCTGCCCAAATCAATCCAGCAGCTGAGTCCTTAACCATCTTCAAGAAACGACTAAAAACACATCTGTTCCACCTTTATTTGACCATCTAACTCTAACACTTTCTATTCTATAATAATTCTACTTTATCTATATTTATCTTATTTTTTATTATTTATTTTTGTTCGTTATGAAAAAAGAAAAACAAAACCAAAAACTAGCTTATATTTTGTCTATTTATATCTAATTGTTTTCTCTTGTTTGTGTGTGTGTGTGTAGAGTGTGTGTGTGTGTGTATAATAGATATATATATATATATTCTAAACTTGCTACGTGTACTGCGTTAGGCTAAACGAGACTTGTCATTTGTACTTATATATTGTTGCTCTTTTGTTCGTTTTTTTCTTTTATTGGATAAAAGCGTCTGCTAAATGACCACATTTAAATGAATGTGTGCGGTTTGCTATGGTGACATTTAATGGCAAAACCTCTGGTGCAGTTTCTGAAGCAGCCGTGCGGATCTTGTACGTTGCTGCCGGACGTCTACGTGTAGACGGCTGTTAGTGGAGCAGCCTCACAGCGGCCGAACATGCCATCTACAGAGAAAATCAAATCAACAGCCACTTTAGAATGACAATTATGTGCACAGGAATACTTCATGCTGTGTGTGTGTGTATTTTTAGATCCATTAAGAGTCTCAGCTTATTAGAAACAGTCACCAGAGGCAACTGAGACAGGAGCAGCTGGAGTCGCCGTCACCTGCCTGATAGTAAGGTCACACCGTGTGTGTGTACGCACAGAAAATTACATTTGCATCTCTATTTTATACTCACACGAGTGGCAAACATCTCGCTGTGTTATTATTCGGAATGTCATTGGAGCACAGCAAATGATCATCATATATGTCGTGACATGCAGAGAGTCAAATCATGCCAATCATAACAGAAGTCATTTCCATATAGAATTCTTAATATTACAGCAGGAATAAAGTCTTTAATTCTAAGGGTTAGAGAAAGAGAAGAAAATTGAGGTAAAAATTAAATACTACTTCTTGGTGCAAGAATTTTTGGTTAAAATTTTAAATGGAAAAAATAAAATAATTAACCATAAACCTGATGTGTGATTATGTGTGTGTATATCAGCTATGAGTCTAAACTATCATTTTATAATATGTGACCCTGGACCACAAAAACCAGTCATAGTCACACAGATATATTTGTAGCAATAGCCAACAATACATTGTACGGGTAAAAATTATTGATTTTTATTTTATGCCAAAAATCATTAGGATATTAAGTAAAGATCATGTTGCATGATGATATTTTGTAAATTTCCTACCGTAATTATATATCAAAACTTAATTTTTGATTAACTATGCATTGCTAAGAACTTAATTTGGACAACTTTAATGGTGATTTTCTCAATATTTAGATTTTTTTGCCACCCTCAGATTCCAGATTTTAAAATAGTTGTATCTCGGCCAAATATTGTCATATCCTAACAAACCATACATCAATGGAAAGCTTATTTATTCAGATTTCGGATGATGTACATAAACAGTAAAAACAGTTTTTGCATTAATGCCAGACTAGTTCATCTGTTATGAACAACTGTATCTGTTTGTTTTTCCTATAAATTTCCAAATAAATTGAAGCAATCAAATGAGACAAAATAACCTTTCATTGTTACACGTATTTCATTCACTAAATTATCTAATAATAGGTACTTTCAAATTATTTAATGACTTAATACTAATAAATTGTGTATTATTGCTTATATTTAATAATATATCATATTTGTCAAATTATACACTTATTATATATTTTTATGATTTATTAGCCATTTTTCATTAAATTTTAGGAAATAATGATATTGTGGTTATATATGGCTTTTGTTATTGGGTGTTATTTTATTATTAACCTTATTCCCAGTTTATATTGGTCATTTCTAATTGTCAAAATTAAATTATGAACACAAATCTAGAATATAAAAAAAAAAAATTAAACAATAGGGAGTTGAAAAAAAAAACAGTGTTGTATCTTCTGTCTGTTTACTCAGTAGATCTGAATGAAATAAAAAAATAACACACACTCACATCACATATGAGTAAGAAAGTAGGTTAAGTCTGATTGGCTGATATCGAATGTGAATGATTTCATTCATATTACCCTCTCATTGACGGAGTGTGGGAACATATTGTACCAACAAAAAGATTGACTTTCAACCTTTATAGAGGAGAGTTCAGAACGGTTGCTAAGCAACACAAAAATGATATTAAACACAGCATGTGTGTGGGTGTTGGTGTGTTTGATAGGGTGAGTGATAGTCTGTATTTGTTGTGACATAACAAAATAGTTAAAATGCATTGTATTCATAAGGATGCTAGACACACAAACAAACAGCTGCTGAATCCAGATGAAAATAAAAAGCAAGTGCTTGATCAAACAGCAAGATGCATGAGATCTACAGAGACTGCAGGTCCCGAATGCAAGCGTGTGACTCACCATTAAGACAGACTTCATAGTTCAGACACAGACCCTTCTCAAACAGGCAGCCTGAGAGAAAGAGAGAAACAGAATTTTAAGAGGGCCACGCCTAGGACAATAATTATAACGATAACTCAGAAGTTTGAATAATCCTTCTAATTCTACGAGAATAGTGAAGTTCAGATCACAGAAATACTGATAATGACACAGAGAAATGATATTGTTGTAATCACTTGCAGATGGATGAATGATAAAACATTGACAGGCAATCAGAATCCACCCAAATTTAAAGCGCTAGAGCATTTAAAGTAACACATAACAAAAACAGGGCATTATTAAAAAAAGAACGTTATGTGTTGGTGTGAATGATAATATAGTTAACTTTCTTGATGTAAACAGGCCTTAAAAAGGATTTCGTTTTACTTATTTATTTTTTAAGCAATGATACTCCCTATTAACTGACTGATATCACTGAATTAGGTGTCCAGAAATATCACTCCTCTACAGTTTTTTAGGTATCTCAATAATATCTCAAACTGTACTCCAATTTGCCCCAAGATACCAAAGCCTGAAATCAAAAGAAGAAGAAAAGCAACACCTGAGCAATCAAATTTTCCTCTGGGCTGCAAAATATCTTTGTACCATAGGCATTGCTGTGGTACAACATATCTTTGTAGGTGAGGTTTTACAACACGGAGAGCAGAAATATGTTTAACATCCCTTCACAGCATTTTTCATCCAGCATCTCTCCAGCCTGCCGGCCGTTCCGAAGTCACCCCATACCTAAAGGGGAATCTAAGGAGGAGAAAGCGGTTGGTTCTAGTCCCTTGGCTCGCTCCAGTGTCTGCTCCATCCCCAAGAGCTTGCTCCAGTGTCGACTCCAGCCCCAGAACTCGCTCCAGTGTCGGCTCCAGCCCCCGAATAAGCCAAAGAGGGACCAGTTCCGAGTTTAGCCCAGGAGGGCTCCAGTTCCTGGGCTGTTTAGCCAGGAGGGTTCCTGTCCACGATGTAAGTTTAGCCCAGAGAGGGCTCTAGTTCCTGAGTATAGCCCAGAGAGGGCTCCTGTCCCCGAGTTTAGCCCAGAGAGGGCTACAATCCCCAAGTTGAGCCCAGAGAGGGCTCCAGTCCCCGAGTCTAGCCCAAGGAGGGCTCCAGTCCCCACGTCCAGCCCTAGGAGGGCTCCAGTCCCCAAGTCAAGCCCAGGGAGGGCCACAGTTCTCGAGTTAGGCCTACGGAGGCCCTCTAAAGACAATATTCTCCCCAAGGATTTTTTTTGGTGGGGAGGGGGGGTAGTAGGGGTCCGTCCGTGAAGGCCAGGCCAAGTGCCGAGGCCGGGCCTCCTGAACTGTCTGCTCCGCCACGGCCCCCTGAACTGTCTGCTCCACCATGGCCTCCTGAACTGTCTGCTCCGCGATGGCTCCCCGAGCTCCCTGTTCCGTCATGGCCTCCTAGTCTGCCTGCTCAGCCATGGCCCCCTGAAATGTCTG
This sequence comes from Sinocyclocheilus anophthalmus, assembly GCA_018155175.1. Classification (NCBI taxonomy): domain Eukaryota; kingdom Metazoa; phylum Chordata; class Actinopteri; order Cypriniformes; family Cyprinidae; genus Sinocyclocheilus; species Sinocyclocheilus anophthalmus. Next base: position 6,273 of record JADLZN010005470.1, on the reverse strand, counting down.
CCGCCAACATGGCTACACGAGCTACCTGTTTGCAATGGTCTCTAGTCAGCTGCCCGCCATTGCCTCTAGTCTGCCTGATTCACCATGCACCGAACTGTCTGTCTGCCATGGCCCCCGAGGTTACTTGCTCCACCATGGCTCCCGAGATGCTGATTCCGCCATGGACACGAACGGACTGCCGTCCAGGTTCTGTTCCTGAGGGAATTACAGAGCGCCACCCCCCCTCACCGTTGGAGTGTGTGGTGCATGACGCACCTTCCGGATTGGGGGGAGAGTAATGCTCAGACTCTATTCCATGTTGTGTGTGTTTCGCCCCGTGCTCCCTGTTATGGTGCGGTCCTTATTGGTCGTCCTGTTAATGTCCTGATTGTGTTTCCATGCCTTATTTGGTTTCCTGTGTCATGCTCTCCCTGATTGTTTCCCTGATTGTTTCCAGCGGTTTTCCCTCATTTTATTATGTTTCATTAGTTCCAGGTGTTTCTTGTCATGTCTTGTGTATTTAAAGTGTTCCTGGTTCTTAGTTCTTCGTCTGGTATTGTGAATGTCTGTATATGTCTACATCCTTTGCTACGTGTGTTTTCCTGGTTCCCTTGATGTCATTAAAAACTTCCTTGTTGATGTACTCCTCGTTTCCTCGCTCCCTCACAGTAGCAATTGTGACAGATATAACTTTATTGTCAGACAATGTGTACAATTTTTGTTGCTTACTGATATACTGTTGTAGTGATGTACTGTATTACAGGGCCTACCGCAGAGTGTTTGACATTCACACAGATCATTCATAGTAAATTCTGCTTACACAAACCCCCTCACACCAAGTCGTTTGAAGCGGCAACATTTGAATTTGTAAAGAACGTGTCAGTCAGCGCAGGCGTGGCTGTTTACGGTCACTGAACTCGCTGCTCGGGATGGAAATGGAGATCTCCGAATGAAGCCTTGGATTTGGGTCTGTTCCTCGCAGTCATTTGGATTCGGAAGATTTGGATTACAGTGCACGAATAAAATTGTTTCATTTCGTAATTATGTTGCGGTTTTTACTGTATTTTATAGTTCTATTGTCCGTCACAGCTTGTGGCCCATGGTAAACAAAGTAAACATTACATGACAAGTAAAGGTACTGAAAATACGTAAGTATTTGTACGTTTAGATGGCAAAAAAAGTCAATATTGTACGTTTTAGTGCCTGTAAAAAAGTAAGTAAATGTACGTTTTATAGAACCACATATTACGTACAATACATTCGAATTAGCATGATATCACGTTGTTTATCCACATAATCATTAAGAATTAAACAGCCTGATGGACTTATTGACTAATATTCACCTGGTTTTAAATACTTAGTTTAGAGTGCTCTTAGAGAGTGAAATGTTCTCCAACAGCAAATACAATGAGTTTGCTTCCTTCTTTTCTGAAAAAATCAATAATATCAGGAAGGTGATTAGCACATCCCCAAATTATGCAGAGGTCAGACAGATTCGACCGCAATTTCAAAAAGAAGTTACTATGTCTGTTTTCGAAGCAATTGACAGCAAAATTTTGGAAGAAATAGTACAACACCTTAAATCGTCAACATGCTATCTTCCCACATATTTTTTCAAAAGGGTGCGTAACTGTTTAGAAGCTGATCTCTTAGAAGTGGTGAATGCCTCACTTCTTTCTGGGACTTTTCAAACTCCAGAAAACTGCAGTGGTTAGCCACTCTGTAACGATAATCCTGATAACACCATATTGAGCAACTATAGGCCAATATCAAATCTTCCTTTTATAGGCAAGATTACTGAAAAGGTAGTTTTTAATCAGCTGAACAACTACTTAAACCCAAATGGATACCTGGACAATTTTTTATCTGGTTTCCGACCGCATCACAGCACAGAGACAGCGCTCATTAAGATAATAAATTATATTCACTTAAATACTGATTCTGGCAAAATATCAGTTCTGGTACTACTAGATCTCAGTGCTACATTGACACTGTCGATTATAACATACTTCTAGAGAGACTGCAAAACTGGGTCAGGCTTTCTGGGATGTTCTCAACTGGTTCAGGTCATACTTAGAAGGGAGAAGTTATTATGTGAGCATAGGAGAGCACAAGTCTAAGTGGACACCCATGACATACGGAGACCCACAAGGCTCAATTCTTGCACCACTCCTGCTTAGCCTGTATATGCTCCCACTAAGTCAAATAATGAGAAAGAACCAAATTGCCTATCACAGCTATGCTGATGATACCAGATTTACCTAGCCTTATCTCCAAAATGACTACAGCCCCATTGACTCCCTCTGCCAATGCATTGATGAAATTAACAACTGGATTAACAGTTGGATTTGCCAGAACTTTCTTCAGTTAAACAAGGGAAAAAAAACTGAAGTCATTGCATTTGAAAACAAAGATGAAGTTCTCAAGGTGAATGCAAACCTTGACTCTAGGGGTCTAACAACTAAAAATCAAGGCAGGAATCTTGGTGTGATTCTGGAGACAGACCTTAGTTCAGTAGTCATGTCAAAGCAGTAAATAAATCAGCGTACTATCATCTCAAAAACATTGCAAGAATTAGGTGTTTTATTTCCAGTCAAGACTTGGAGAAACTTACTCATGCCTTTATCACCAGCAGGGTGGAATATTGTAATGGTCTCCTCACCGGCCTAAGAAGACCATTAGACAGCTGCAGCTAATCCAGAACACTGCTGCCAGAATTCTGACAAGAACCAGAAAATCTGAGCATATCACACCAGTCTTCAAGTCCTTACACTGGCTTCCAGTTATATTCAGGATTGATTTTAAAGTCTTTTGATTGTATAAATAACTCAATGGCCTAGGAACCTAACATATTAGCAGATATGTTCACTGATTATAAATCTAACAGACCACTCAGTTCATTAGGATCGAGTCAGTTAGAAATTACAGGGTTCACATAACAACAACCAGAGGAGCTACGCTTATAACTGTAGATTATGCCGCCCGCAGTTGGAACCAGCTTCCAGAAGAGATCAGATGTGCTAAAACATTAGTCACATTTTAATCCAGACTCAAAACTCATCTGTTTGGCTGTGCATTTACTGAATGAGCACTGTACTACGTCCGAACTGATTGCACTGTATTATATATATAATCATTTTCTACCTTTAACTGTTTTAAATTCATTTTAAATCAAATTTTAAATCATTTTAAAAGTTTTAAAATTCCTTGTTTTATTTTACTTACTTTTATGTAAAGCACTTTGAATTACCATTTTGTATGAAATGTGCTATATAAATAAACTTGCCTCGCCTTGCCTTAGTTTAAAAAAAACGTATTTAATCGGCCAAATAATCCACACATAAGTACATAAATGTATAAATAGCTCAACTTTTTGAAGGTTAATGCACACACATCCCTCCCCTTTCATAAGATGCATGATTGCATTTTGACGCATTCACACAAATAGAGCAGACAGGATGCACCCACACATGACACACATACACATAAACAACATCATAATGCATGCTTGCCTTTTTATATTTCTATTAAAACCTCTCTGTTACTATGGAGAGCGGTTTGCATGCCCAGTTTAGAGGGAGGCAGTGTGAAGCTGCAGTCACAGTTCATCAGAATGATGGTGGACAGACTGGTCTCCTCACGGACATCATCTCAAATAAATCCACTGCCATCATCAACTAATGTTATGAGCAACAGAGGCAAGTTCCTGTGTGGACCACAGATAATCAGGGGAGTCATCCGAGCTTCCAGTGGCACAGCTTCACTGCACTCATTACACAAACCAAAGGGCTCCTGCTTTTAACTGTCATTTCTTCTGGCAAAAAGCGTGCAACACTCAACTTCCGTTTGACCGTCACGTTTGTGGGTTCATTCCGGTTGTAATGGAAATCTACTGAGAAAAAGGAATGCTAGACATTGACAGAAAGGTGGAGAGAGGCCAATGTGCACTGCTTGAACTCAGACAAACCTGTCACACTACGTGTGACCAATAGATGGCAGTGTTAAGTCCGTTCAGTCTTTTACAAGGTAACATGGTGTGGTGAATCTCTCTAGACAATTCAGTTTGTGGTTTGCTGAGACACAGCCACAAAGGAAAAGTGAGGTTTATGAAGGGAATCGTCCACACAGACATCTTTCCTGTCTACAAAATGATCAAGATTTTATATATATATATTGGCTGAAGCAAACTGCTGTGCACACAGACAGACAGACAGACAGCAGTCAGTGAGCAGACAGATAGTCTGACAGGCACTAATGGCTTCAGAGTCAGTAGTTATTTACTCTCGCCATCGACTGACTCGCTTATTTTAGAGAGCCAAATCAATCTTTCTCCTGCCAAGATGGCACAAGTCATGCAGACAACTTGGATGTTTCATGTAAGGTGCAAATCATCAACTTATGAAAATAAAAATTTTCCCCACAATATTGTGTTTACACAGAGCTATAGGAATGATTTACACATTTTGCATGTACATATTAAAAAATATACATATTTAATTTATTTATTTTTACTTCTTGAATATGTTTATAGTGAACCTAGGCCTAGGCCATTGATATTTATCAATGGTACACCTTCATCGATAACGATATAAAAAAAATTTCAATATAGCGCACGATATAGGCACATGCAATGAGTGACGCAGACAGCACACACAAACACAAACACATGCTGAATTGAGTGCTGTGCCTGCCTGCGATGAGGAAATTGTGAATAAAGAATGAATATTAGTAGAATTTAAAATAAACATTTGCATTTGAATGTTAGGAGTGCGTCAGGGAGCGTCATTAGTGGAGCACGAGATGCGGTGATAATGTTAGTGACGTTGTTGCATTTTAATGTTTGTTAGTCTAGCCAACGAGATGCGCCGCTGCTGCGGTATGCATTCAAAATATTAGAGAAATACAGAAGCTCAAAGCAGAGAAGATCTTGATTAGGTTAAAACCAAAACCAAGCCATCCACACAGATGTATATTCAGCGCATTTTCTAGACGGACAAATATGACTGCTGCACTCGCGTCTCACAAAAGAGATGTAGCCATGCAAAGTTAAAAAAAGTTTAAACCTTTAGAAAACATCGCGAATTTGTGAAGGTTTATTCCATTTCAAGGCGTCTCGTATGTTTTTAAATGCAATCTGCGTGATGGGCGATTTGGCTCTTTGTATTAAGCAATGCATAAATACATGATACTATTTGTTCATAAAAAAAAAAAAAAAATGGTTTATGCAATTTACGAAATTATATTTGATTTATATGAGTTAATATACAATCAACAATCGATCGATCAATCAATCAATCTCTCCCCTAGTTGTATATTATTTAAGAGCATGTGCTTGATGCACAGAGCTTAAAACATCACTCCATCACTCATAAGCATGAGCAGATCTGCATTTCCCACAAGGGAAAATCTTCAGTCAGGAGTGACTGAGCTCATTTTCCTGTTAGCATGACTCAGAGACTGTTACTAAAGAAGCTAGAAAAAGTAATCCCTCTTATTTTACTGAATTTCCCCTGAGGGATCAATAAAGTCCATCTATATGTCTATCCACGTCACAGCAGCTGTATGAATCTTGACACATCTCATTCCCTCAGGACTAACATGAGGTGGCTACAAGATGTCTGATGTCCCCCAGGGATCTGATCACATATAAACAAATAAAAGAGCCATGGTGAATAAAGAGCTCTGCTGCTGACAAAGGTATTTAGACAAATCAGTATACTTTTAGTGGTTAAATTAGGAAGATGGCATTAATTGCATGAATCAATCGCATGGAAACATGTCCAGGTTGTATATCACCCAATAATAACAATGATGATAATAATAATAATTCTGCATTGTCTTTTTTTGTAACAATTTAAATATCATTTTAAATTTCTTATGTCAATTTAGTAAGAATGCTTGCACTAAGAACATAAATGTAAATTTAATTGAACAGGCCGGGTCTGACTCGTGTCTCTAACAGGAGTGGGCTGAAGAGCTGAGTGAAGGTCATAAACAGGTTGACCTTTGGTAGAGCCACACGCACATACTCTAAATTATATATTAGGGGTCTAGATATTGGTGTCCACCCTCCTTTCTAATTTTATTTTACTGTCACAGTGGAGGAACAAAGGTCAATCTTTCACAGACCATCTGTCAGGATGCAATCTTTACATCATTTTCAAACCCTTTCATTCTGATGTTCTACATGACCTGTGTAAGTCAGTCCACCTGTAGCAGAATTCAGCCAGTATCATGTTTATTTAATTGTCTAGGATCTTTCAGCATTAAAACATGCTTCTTGTTTACTAACCA
>JADLZN010005469.1:0-103119 GCA_018155175.1 Sinocyclocheilus anophthalmus | reverse complement strand
TATTATACGGATCTGTACTTTTACTCAATTACTTGATTTGTGTACTTCGTCCGCCACCCGTGCGCGTTGACTGATTGCACAGGGAGAACTGAGCTGGATGATGACATCACTGAATCATCAGTTATTGTTATTGTCTTCTAGCATTATTGACGAACTGTTTTCCTGTTTGACACTGTAAAGCTGATTTACTGATGACACCATCTATATTGTATAAAGCTTTACAATTACTGTGTGTTTTTTTTGTAAGAGAAAACTTGGAGGAGCTGTGAGGGGAGTGACAGGGGGGGGCAGATTGGGTTGAGGGGGGCCGAATAAATAATAAAAAAAATACATAAGTACAACCTGTCTCTGTGTGGTTAATGAGGGTCAATACATCTTTGGAAAATTGTAGTAGACATTAGCATTGCGCTGACCTCTGACATGTGCACCTGTCAGGATTCAACACAAATATAATATCTTAACCACCTGTATTCTAAATGAATATTAGAAGATAATGTACTGGATTAAACATAATTGAAACGTAAGCCTAATAAACCACACCAAAGTCAATAAAACCATGAACATTAACAATGTAAAGAAACACAGGACCATAAATGGCATTTTTTAAAAGAACTTCACACACTCCCGCTATTGAGATGGTGACGACCTCATCTAAGCCCCCGTTATCACAATTAAACTATGGATTTGCTGTGTATCTTTATGTATTTCTGGAAAATTCCCACATTTGCTGCTAATGAGTTTGAGGTATGGTTAGGTTTAGGAGTAAAGTTAGGGTTATAGCTGTTAGATTTGTGGCATAATAGGTTTGGGTTACGGTTAGGGATAAAGTTAAGCATTGTAACTACAAATGTTAAAGGGTCATATGATCTATGGGGGTAAAGATCAATTGTTGGTGTATGTGGTGAACGAGAATATTTGACATGCTCAAATGTTAAAAAACACATTATTTTTCAAATACTGTACATTATTGTAGGTCCTCTATGCCCCGCCTCTCTCAAACACGTCGTTTTCAACAAAGCCCCCTCCTTTGACAAGCACAGTCTGGCTCTGATTGGCCAGCTGACCCTGCATTGTGATTGGCCGAACACCGCAAACACTCGTCGGAATGTAACCGTTTTTTGCCCCCCTAACCATAATCGCGAGCTTCAGCTTTCAAAGTAAATGTAAAGACAGTTAATAATGTCGTTAGTTTTACCTTCAGTTCAAGCCCGAAAGGGCAACAGTGTCGCGTGATAGACACAGTGATGATGAAGTACACAAACCGCGGTTAAGACAGCTGACGTGCTATGATTTCTTACAGGCAGTTCACTCTCCTGTGATGTGACCCTGTTGCCCTCACACACACACAATGCGTTACTCTGCGCTGCGCAAAACTCCGCATTTGAACAGTCAATAGCTAATATTTAAACTAATAACAAAACATATTTACAGTCGCTTATTCAGAAGCGCCAGTTTGTCATAGCAAAGTCGGAATTGACCTCTTTTTTTTTTTTAAATAGCCTTTGTGCAAAGCCAGCCTTGTACTCTTCTAGGTTCAAAAAAATGTCGTCCATAAAATGCGTTGCACAATTTCGAACATCTGGGTTGTGCTGTTCTATTTTAAATAAATCTTAACAATGATTCCTAATTGCATCTACTTCCGAAGGCCAGTGGCTTTGCTTTTTGTGCTCACTAAAACACACAGCATGTCCCTGACATGGTTGCCCATCAACACAACTAGGACTACGGTGCTTGTTCCTGAAATCACGCTTTCTTTTTTTGCGTGAACATTTGGGTGGCATTATGCAAATATTTCCACAGTGAGGTTGATATGTGGGGGTGTGTTAGAACGAGTTGTTTTAGGTAGGCTTGGCTGACTCTTAACTTTTATAAAGGAATATCTCTTTGGATTTGAGACTTTAAGTCTTTGCAACTTTACAGATCTTTTTTATGCACCAAGAGCCTGTAACACTCCAAAGAGAAAAGAAAAAAATGAAATTGCATCATATGACCCCCCTTTAGATCGCACGCAGAAACAACGGCGAAATTCACGTGGCGGCGGGACCTGCTTTACATCATGAAGAGGGTGGTGTACAGATGTAACTGTGTTAAAGAAGATTTGCTGTTCAGATCTAGAAGTGCTCTTCCTTAACTGTAAGCCGTTCTATTCGCCGCTGGAGTTTTGCTCGTTCATTCTCGTGAGTGTTTACTTTCCTCCGCAAGCGCACGTGAGCTCAGTTTTACAGAAACTTGCTGATCAGATCACATACACAGAACAACAACACCCGGATTCTGTTATTATCATTCTCTGGGACTTTAATAAAGCCCATCTCTCCCGTGAACTGCCAAAATACAGACAGCTCATCACATGTCCCACCAGAGACAGTAATATATTGGTTCACTGTTACACCACAATAAAGAATGCGTATCACTCTGTTCCACGAGCAGCTTTTGGGCTCTCTGATCACTGTTTGGTTCAACTTATACCGATCTACAGGTAGAAACTGAAATCAGTTAAACCTGTATTAAGGACTGTAAAAAGCTGGACTAATGAAGCAGAGCAGGATTTAAAAGCTTGTTTTGACCTCACTGATTGGAGCGTTTTTTGAATCTGCTGCCACCGATCTGGACGAGCTCACGGAGACTGTAACTTCATATGTCAGTTTTCTGTGAAGATATGTGCATTCCTACCATGACTCATTTAACCTACAACAATGACAAACCCTGGTTCACTGCAAAACTCAGACAGCTCTGTCAGGCCAAAGAAGATGCTTACAGGAATGGGGATAATGTCTTGTATAAACAGGCCAAATATATACTGGAAAAGGAGATCAGAGTGGCATAGAGGAATTATTCTGAAAAAATAAAGAGTAAATTCTCTTCCAGTGACATCGGCATCATGTGGAAAAGTCTAAAAGAAATCACACTACAAACACCAGTCCCCCTCACTTCGGAGAATCAACACCTGGCAGTACATCTGAACGGATTCTACTGCAGTTTGAAAAGACAGACACCCCACACGGCCTCCCGTGAACAGACAACACAGCGGGAACAGGAACACACAGCCAGGCACACCACGTGCAAGTAAAGGAACAACACACAACGGACTCCCCCCCCACACAACAATTAACACCTCCTGCAACCCCCCTCTCTCCCACACCTGCAATTCAGATCAGCGATGAAGAGGTGCGCCAGGTCTTCCGGAATCAGAAAAGGAAAAAAGCACCAGGCCCGGATTGTGTTACACCAGTCTGTCTGAAATCTGTGCTGACCAGCTGGCCCCCATCTTCACACTGCTCTTTTTCCCCACCAGATCACTAGAGCTGTGCGAATCCCTTCATGCTTCAAACGCTCCACCATCATCCCCGTCCCAAAGAAACCCAAATTACTGGACTTAATGACTACAGACCTGTGGGTCTAACGTCTGTGGGGGGGGGGTCCCCCCCCCCCCCATGAAGTCTTTTGAAAAACTGGTGCTGGCCCACCTGAAGGACTTCACTGGACCCTTGCTGGATCCTCTTCAGTTTTGCCTACAGAGCAAACAGGTCTGTGGTCGATGCAGTAAACATGGGACTGCATTTTGTTCTGCAACATCTAGACAGACCAGGACTTATGTGAGGATCCTGTTCGTGGACTACAGCTCAGCCTTTAACACTATCATCCCAAACCTACTCCTGCCCAAACTAACTCAGCTCTCAGTGCCCACCTCCATCTGTCAGTGGATCAACAGCTTCCTGACAGACACCCAGCAGCTAGTGAGGCTGGGAAAATACACACCCAGCACCCATACGATCCAGCACTGGTGCTCCTCAGGGTTGTTCTCTCTCCACTGCTCTTCTCCCTGTCCACCAACGACTGCACCTCTAAAGACCCCTCTGTCAAGCTCCTGAAGTTTGCAGATGACACCATCTCATCGGCCTCATTCAGGACGGTGACGAGTCTGCTTACAGACAGGAGGTCGAGCAGCTGGCTGTTTGGTGCAGTTTCAACAACCTGGCGCTCAACACGCTACAAACTGTGGAGATGACCGTGGACTTCAGGAGAATCCCCCCTGCACTCCCCCCACTCACCATCATGACAGCACTGTGACTGCAGTGGAGTCATTCAGTTTCCTGGGCACCACAATCTCTCAGGACCTGAAGTGGGAAACTCACATTGACTCCATTGTGAAAAAAGGCCCAGCAGAGGTTGTACTTCCTTCGCCAGTTGAGGAAGTTCAACCTGCCACAAGAGCTGCCGAAACAGTTCTACTCCGCCATCATTGAATCCATCCTCTGCACTCTATAACTGTCTGGTTCAGCTCAGCTACCAAGTCTGACCTCAGAAGACTACAGAGTGTAGTCCGGATTGCTGAGCGAATCATTGGTACCACCCTCCCTTCTCTCCAAGAACTGTACTTATCCAGAGTTAGCAAAAGGGCTGGCAGAATCACTCTGTATCCCTCACATCCAGCACACTTCCTCTTTGAACAGATGTCATCTGGTCAGCGCTACAGAGCTCTGAGCACCAGAACGGCCAGACACAGGAACAGTTTCTTCCTTCAGGCAATCCATCTCATGAACACTTGTCAATAACTGTGGAACACACACTATTTTTTCACTCATACACTTATTTATCTAACACTCATACTCAGCCTACACCTCAAATTTTCACATAATATACAGTACCTGTACAAAAAAAAAAAAAAATATATATATAATATATATATATATAATATACCTCTTTATATACCGCACACACATTGTATATATATTTTTTTTATTCCTTATTTTACTTGTTCTATTTTTATTTTTATTATCTGTTTTTTTTTGTTCTGTCACTGTCATTCTTTTACACTGTGGAAGCTTCTGTCACGAAAACCAATTCCTCGTATGTGTAAACATACCTGGCAATAAAGCTATTTCTTCTGATTCTGATTAATGAAATGCAAGTAGCCTACTTTAAATGTAATTACAATGCACAAACATTTAAAAAATAAGTATGTTGTACTGGTAAAGTACATTAAAGCCACCTAATATAAACTGTGAGCCAAAAAGCGGTTTCTAATGTGAATATACTTGTTTCTCAATAAAATATGGGACTTGTGATGTGTGAAAAAAGTTAGCTATGAAATTAGCCTTTAGAGTCAGCCACTTTTACATAACCATTCAGAGCAGGTGCAACATTTAAAAATATTTAGCATGTCATTTCCACCAGTGAATGAATGATGTTTTGAGATGTGATGGAAATTACATTAGGCTGAACCCTTATTCAAAGATAATGTGAATAATGATGGATGAAGGTAAACGATGATGTACTATATCAGTTTCTGAACTCCAATGCTCATCTGTATTCCCTCACACTATCAACTCCAGCACAGTCAGTCCGGTTCTGTCAGCTCATGTTCCCCATGATGAGCACACACAGCTGACGGACAAAAATACTCCTGGGGCTCCAACCATGTTCTCTTGGTTTGCTTCCTTCATGCCAGTAACAGCACTTCTCTTCACTGTATCTGCTGTTTGATGGCAGGAAAGGAGCAGCTCTATTTTTAGCCATGCTGTGGGGAGTGGATAGGGTGGATGGGAAGGTAAGCACTGGGAACGGCAGTTCCTCCCTTAGCCGTAGTGGACAACAGTCTGTCACCATGACCGTGGAAAAGATGGATCCTGTGGAAGTGTTTGCAGCCGGGGAGAAAGGCCGTGGCCTCCGTGTCACCAAGGAGATATCAACTGGAGATGTTGTGTTTGCTGAGGCGAGCTTCGCTGCAGTTGTGTTTGACAGGTAAGATCAGGGTTTGGCAACTAGCTGCGAGTTGACTTGACTGGTCAGGAATGGCTTACTTTGAGAAAGGAGTATTTGAGAGAAGAACTAAGCTGAATGTTGTGGACCCTGACCTGTTGACATCTCAATGAAGTAATCCTTGTTGTTTTGGGACACGTAGATGGTGAAGTGGTATAAAAGGATATTATCACAAATGTGACTTGATTAAGAGAGATCATATTGGAAAACTTGTCGTTTTCCAATTGTAATTACACTAAAATAAGAGTAAAACACCCTGTTTTTGGTTATTTTGCTCTTTGAACTTGAAGAGATTTGGTGGCAGTATGTAAGCGCACTCTCAGAAAAAAGGTACAAATCTGTCACTAGGGGGATGCCCTGCTCAAAAGATAACAAATTTTAACATTTTAACGTACTAATATTTACACTTCAGGACTAATTTAAGGTACCAATGTGGTACTCTTTAGGTACAAAGGTGTGCCTTTTGAAAAGGTCCTGCCCCCGTGACAGCTTTTGTAACATTTATTTCGGAGAGTATGGCAACTGTACATAGATTTATCGGCACAAAATAATTGTTTTCTCTTGTCACAAACACAACCGTGCTTGTGGTAGATCAATATTAGAAAGTGTCCTTGTACGTGAACAATCCAGACTTTTTTCTATAGATGTACCTTCACAAATCTATATTGGAATTGGTGTTTAAATAATGGAAAGGGACTGGTTTAGTTCTGTTAAATGGAGAACGAGGTTTACTATGTACATATTCTGCAGGTTAAGCTCTAGCTACAGTATGTGAGAGCTCAGATTACGGAGCGGCCAAAGTGTCTAATTCAGGATCAGCTGTGCTAAACATCTTAAAATGGTCAAAAATGGGCTTTCAGATTGTGCTTTGTGAGTAAATATTCTGTAGATTGAAGGGTTATCCCTACAGGTGTTGCTCATGTAAATGTTTAAAGTCTGACTTTTGTTGTTCTGAAGAGATTCATTGTGCACAGAGTCACCAGAATAACTGAAGGACATGCTTTAGATGTAACGTTATTTATAATCATGTGAATGTGAAAACATTCATAGTTAATCAGTATTGTTCCTGCAGTCAGTGTGTAGATGTTTGCTGATGGTTTAAAACCAGCTGCATTGCCACGTTTCTCCTCAATGCCATATTTTTATTTCTTAATATTGTTTTTTTTTTCTTTAAATGCAAAGCCTCTGTGCCTGTTAGATACACATTTCGTTTTGGGGTTTTTCCCCAGGAGAATTTCAGACTGCGTTATGTTTAGTCACTATCGTGACATTTTTGTGTACTTGCAGATGTTATGAGCGCTAAACGGTGTGAGAGATTCCATTCTCATGTGACAAGATCATAGTTTCACCTCCATAAAAAGACAAGAGCGACTGCGGAAAACAGCACAGAGTACTTAGCCCTTTGAGCTTCTGTAAACACAAACATGTTTCCGAGAGCGTCTGGATGAAACCAGTACAAATGACAACAAAGAGTTAACCTGGATGTCATGTCTGCTTACTGTATGCTGACTTTTAAAGGGGGAGGCGATGGTGCGTCCAATGACATCAGTGTTCAGTAATGTCATCTTAAAATAGAAAATTATTTAAATCACATGAAGCAATATTTCTAAGCATGCAAGTTGACACCAGAAGACTGAGGTGACATTTCCTCACCTTTATAATTAAAGCAAAGTTCAAACATCTTAATTGGTCTAAAGGATATGCCCTGCAGAGTAGAATCACCTTAGTTAATTACAGCAAATGTGTTTATTCATTTTTAAATAGTTTATTCCTTAATCATGTTACTAATCAAAAATGGTACAAAAATGACTCAATACTGCATACAATCTGCCAGTCATATTAAATATAACCCATTTTTAGGGATATCAATTTATCACACAAGTTAAGCATCCAGATGGTCTTTTATTTGATCCTTTGGGATAAGATTTGAGTTTAATGTTGCCCATATAAAGAACATTTATATAAAGATCCTTCTGAGAGTTATCTGCCTGTCTGATTCACATGTGTCTGAGGAGGGGTGGGATCATAAAAACAACCAAAGACATCAGACTTAGATCTACTTGTTTATATTAACAGATACATACAACAGAACTGTCAGGATAAAGGAAGCATAATGGAAGAGAAAATAATACAGTCATCCAGAGTTTGTGGTTAAATCTTTTTCTGTATGAATAAATGTAAATATTTTTTGTTTCTATATGTAAACACAGAATACCTACCGTTCAGTTATTGCCATGAAAATATATGTCGGTGACCTTTAATTTGAACATTTTCTCCATGTTGGCCATCCGTCCAGACTGTTTACCCCAGGGTTCATCCCTGGGACCCTACTAAGGACAAGTGGTTTGCAGAATGGATGGATAGAAGGGTTACATGATGACACTGTGGCAAACTAAGACACCTGTTTTTGACGGCAAGGCCACTGAAAATGGTTGAGGAGCCCAATTAAGACATCTGCAATTAGGACATGTGAGTGTGGAGTTGTAGGATAGCTGTGGTTGGACCTGTCTAGATTGGTGTCTGCAAAAACGTCATCCAGCTCTGTTCTGGATTCACTGGTTTTCTCATTTTTCATCTTTCAGTTTAAAGCAATGGTCTTCAACCCTGCTCCTGTATACCTTGGAGTTTAGCTCCAGCCCTGATAAAACACACCTGAACCAGTGAATCGAGGTCTTCAGGCTTGCTTGAAAATTACAAGCAGGTGTGTTGAAGCAGGTTTGAGATAAACTGGGCAGGAGAGTGGGTCTCCAGCAGCAGGTTTGAAGACCTCTGGGTTAAAGGACTAGTAATCAGTAATGACCAAGAATGCCATCGTTGGTCAAGAAAGGCCCGGTAATCAGCAAACTGGTGTTCATGAATCCTTCATATCAGAGTCTTTGTAGTGGCTTGCACATGGCAGATGTAGAAGAGAGCACCATCCTGCTTAAATATGAGAAAAATTAAGACAAACATGGTTTACATGCACCTGTCCTCCGGTCCGAGACATGCTGGGAGAGGCTCCAGCACTCCCATAACCCTACAGAGGATAAGAGAGGATGAATGAGTGGATGGATTAACATGGTTACAACTGTCAGAAAGAGACTGAACATGACAGGAGCCGGATCAACTTAATCTCAATGCAAGTCCTATCCACAACCTATTGCTGCACTATATATGCACTCCGGGAGGCATGGCAAGGAAAATATGGCAATCAACGGTTTGCTAAGACAAGTCTTTATTCTGCTGCCAAGGCTGTTCTTGAATCTGCCATAGGACAAAGATCATGTTAGAGGTGGAGTTTTTTTTTCTGAAGTTACCCTGAGATTTTGGAAGGATCTTTTCAATTATGTATTGGGTGAGATGGAGGATCATGCCTCTGATCAGTACTTTGCCTTCTACTGGCAGCACTGAAATGCCATGATTCCTTCAGCAGGTTCACCAGAACCCTGTCTCTTTTATACAATGTAAAAATATTGCATCTTTCCAGACTGGAGGAACAGTTTTGTACTCCCAAATTCTATGGCTGAAATTGTGAAGACTTTGTTGTAGCATCACTTTTAAGTGCTTCTGCAAGAACTCCATCAGGTCCTGCTTTCTTGTTTTTGAGTCTATTTACTGAGGCAAAGATCTCAGTAGGGATCAATCAAGTTCATGCACTGGAGGGAAATTTGGTAGGTGATTGAACATGCTGGAGTTTGAAGGTTTCCTTTGGTTGTGGTGTTCAGTTCAATAATTCCATATATTCCAATAACGTCAGACCGGTGTGTACTGCTTTGGTTCTGGAAAATTGCCATCAAATTGCAGGAGGGCCTTCTGCATAAATGCAGGCTGGAGCCAGAATGTCCGTTTCAGACCCTCACTGGGATCCAATAACAAGCCAGATCAATCCCGGAATTGAGACAGAGCGATCCAGAGCTGATGTGCAGCTTTGTCTTTATGGTACTGTCTGGGATATGTGTAAAAATAAAAGCACAGAACACGGTAATATTCTGGCAGCGTGAATTAACAAGATCATGCAATGCCAGAACAGTTACCAGAACATATCAGAGTTTGGAACCTTCCATGCAACTGAGTCCACGGACTCAAAAAAACCATTAGGTCAGAGACCTTTGATCCTGCTTCCGAAGGTTCACTGTCCTGCAGTGTTTAATTTCAAAACTTGCCTGGAAGTTTTTAGTAATCCTGATTAACAGGACCTTGATTAACATTTTCAGGTATGTCTGATTAGAACTGAAGATAAACTCTGCAGGAGTTTTTACTGCATACTGCTTTTGACAGCAAAGCCCCTTCCATATTGTCGATGGGATTTGACCTTTCCAAAGGAGGGTGTATTGCTCAACTTTAGTCTGAGACTACAGAGAATTGTGTATACTTCAAGACTGTGAAGTCTACATTGTGAATGTATGCTCAGTTACAGCATGGGATGTGCAGTAGTTGGATCTTTTGTCATTGTGAGTGTATTCAGTAGAGTGTGTCATTTCCATATGAGATTGTTTACTTTTTGTCTGCACAGAGGGATGCTAGGCCACTGAGGTAAATTTTGGAATAGGCAATTTTCTTCAGATAGCAAAATTCCTGAGGCCCAGATCAAGCCCACACCTCACACTTTCATCTGGCCCACATACCGTGTTGAATGATGGCAATTGGGCGGTCCACTCCTGTTTGCCATATTTGGGCCACAAGCAAGCCAAAAGAAGGCCCAATGTCAGCCATGAATAAACCAAATAAAGCAGAACTGGCCCAAATCTGGGCCACATTGATTTGAATTCTGGCCCGGATGCGGCCCAGATCCAACACCTTGCTCCAGCCCACATTCTGTGAAGAATGATGGTATTTGGGCGGTCCGCTCCTGTTTGCCATAATTGGGCCACGAGCAAGCCAAAAGAAGGCACAATGTCAGCCATGAATAAACTAAATAAAGCAGAACTGGCCCAAATCTGGGCCACATTGATATCTGGGCCATAGTTGATTTTTATTCTAACCCTGGTCTTCCCCACATTCCTCATGTGGCCCACATGCTGCATGGAATGGTGGCATTTTGGCAGTGGTCCACATGCAGGCCACTACACAGCCACATTTGAGCTAATAATGAACTAAATAAACCATAAATATACATTATCTGGGCCACACTAAGCCTTAAGTGAGTTGTGCATCAACAATACTTAACATTGTAAAGAGAAATTTAAAAATGTCCTTCATAAATGTTCAAATAAGTTCCAGAAATGTGTCCTACTTGATAAAATCATCTGACCCAAGTTTTGCACAAGCAGCAATTAAAATGTCACAGATAAATATCGAAAGACACTTCTCACTTAGATGCTTCTCACTCAGACTCTACCTACACAGTAAGTCTGTAAGTGTCATAGCTACACTGTATTAAAGAGTGCACGACGAAGATGAAAGGTTGTATATCATAAGTCTTTAATCCAACAAGGGTAGATCCAAACACAATGTAGCACAGCAACATGTAGACGTAAGCTTTTTCTATGCGGTTAGGCCGTTCGTCCACACGCAAACGCAGCACCAGTTCACTGAAACCAAACATTTTTGAAAACGCCTGCCAGGCTGAAGATTTTCAAAAACTCTGGTTGCAGTGTTGCGAAACCGGAGTTTTTGGCTTGTGACATCGGCGCCTGTGCTGTTATCTCCGCCTACTGGAGACTTTTCAGACTTCTGATTGGCCAACATGGCTTTACGGTTGAGATTATATCGCCACCTGTTGTTTTGGCATGCTCTTGACAGTGCTTCATAGCATGTGTTGCAACTGTGTTGCATCCTACTAAAAGTAGCCAAAATCTATTAGAAGGACTAATAGATATGGGTGGAGAGTCTGTCTTGAACGAACGATGGCCATATTTACAATTTCAAACTTCCATTTCAATTAGCCAGTGTCAAGTGTTACATCCAAGAAGTGGCCTCATTTGTCAAGTGTTACAACCATAAGTGGTCCTCATCTGTTTTATAATATATGGGGCATATTTGCCATGTCAAATATGGGACAAGTTGGCTTATGCCGAGTTCACACTGCACGATATTAGCCCGATTTTTCACTCGCTGACAGGTTTTACGAAATCGCCGACAAATGCCCGAAATTGGAGGCAAATCGGTGCTCGTTCCGCGAGGACAATCCGCAGTGTGCATTATCCAAGCGGAATCTGAGGAATCGCCGATGCGTCGCCGAGCCCGCAAATTCATTTGGCATGACTAAATATCTGGAGCTGTCGGCGATTCACAATCACGCTGTGTGAAATGAGTTCTGACTGAAAAACACATCGGCGATGACCTACAGCCAATGAGAGACCAAGATACAGGGCAGAGGGAAGTTCGGGGAGGAGTTATAGACCAGAATATCAGTATTTTAATAGATATATGAACAATTATATCATACAGAAAAAAGCAAAAATATTTGCTTGACCAGCCACAATATCAGCATAACAGTTACTGCAAAATTACTTACCTCCAACTCTCTTTGCAGAACACCCAATCCCTGTTCCCTGGATCTCCCTCCTGCATCATCTGTTTTTCTTTTTCTCCTTGTAGCTGGAAATCAGCTCACAGACAATTTGCGGGCTATATATATACAGTGGGGCAAAAAAGTATTTAGTCAGCCACCAATTGTGCAAGTTCTCCCACTTAAAAAGATGAGAGAGGCCTGTAATTTTCATCATAGGTATACCTCAACTATGAGAGAAAAAATGAGAAAAAAAAAATCCAGAAAATAACATTGTAGGATTTTAAAGAATTAATTGGAAAATTCCTCTGTAAAATAAGTATTTGATCACCTACAAACAAGCAAGATTTATGGCCCTCAAAGACCTGTAACTTCTTCTTTAAGAGGCTCCTTTGTCCTCCACTCGTTACCTGTATTAATGGCATCTGTTTGAACTCGTTATCAGTATAAAAGACACCTGTCCACAACCTCAAACAGTCACACTCCAAACTCCACCATGGCCAAGACCAAAGAGCTGTCAAAGGACCCCAGAAACAAAATTGTAGACCTGCACCAGGCTGGGAAAGACTGAATCTGCAATAGGTAAGCAGATTGGTGTGAAGAAATCAACTGTGGGAGCAATGATTAGAAAATGGAAGACATACAAGACCATTGATAATCTCCCTTGATCTGGGGCTCCATGCAAGATCTCACCCCGTTGGGTCAAAATGATCACAAGAACTGAGAGCAAAAATCCCAGAACCACACGGGGGGACCTAGTGAATGACCTGCAGAGAGCTGGGACCAAAGTAACAAAGGCTACCATCAGTAACACACTGCACCGCCAGGGACTCAAATACTGCAGTGCCAGACTTGTCCCCCTGCTTAAGCCAGTACATGTCCAGGCCGTCTGAAGTTTGCTAGAGAGCATTTGGATGATCCAGAAGAGGATTGGGAGAATGTCATATGGTCAGATGAAACCAAAATGAACTTTTTGGTAAAAACTCAACTTGTTTACGCTCGGGGGTCGTTTGGAGGAGAAAGAATGCTGAGTTGTATCCAAAGAACACCATACTTACTGTGAAGCATGGGGGTGGAAACATCATGCTTTGGGGATGTTTTTCTGCAAAGGGACCAGGACGACTGATCCGTGTAAACGAAAGATTGAATGGGGCCATGTATCGTGAGATTTGAGTGAAAACCTCCTTCCATCAGCAAGGGCATTGAAGATGAAACGAGGCTGGGTCTTTCAGCATGACAATGATCCCAAAACACACCGCCCGGGCAACGAAGGAATCGCTTCGTAAGAAGCATTTCAAGGTCCAGGAGTGGCCTAGCCAGTCTCCAGATCTCAACCCCATAGAAAATTTTTGGAGGGAGTTGAAAATCCGTGTTGCCCAGCGACAGCCCCAAAACATTACTGCTCTAGAGGAGATCTTGCATGGAGGAATGGGCCAAAATACCAGCAACAGTGTGTGGAAAACCTTGTGAAGACTTACAGAAAAAACATTTGACCTCTGTCATTGCCAACAAAGGGTATATAACAAAAGTATTGAGATGAAATTTTGTTATTGACCAAATACTTATTTTCCACCATAATTTGCAAATAAAATCTTTAAAAATCCTACAATGTGATTTTCTGGATTTTTTTTTCTCATTTTGTCTCTCATAATTGAGGTAAACCTATGATGAAAATTACAGGCCTCTATCATCTTTTTAAGTGGGAGAACTTGAACAATTGGTGGATGACTAAATACTTGTTTTGCCCAATGTCATATATATTATGAATAATACAGTCTCGCGGAGAACTCGGAGCACTCGGGTTTCTCGCGTTATTTTCCTTATCCCTTCGCGCGGGCCACTTTATGGCATGTGTTTTGTTGTTAAACGTAGTTTGCGGACCAGACAGAGATGTCTGCGATTCTTCCTGTTGTGAAGTCATGCAGTGTGAAACCCCTGTCGCCGATCCATCGTGCAATGTGAACACAGCAGCAAATGAATGCTACCCCAGATAGTCACGCAGTGTGAAAACAACGGTGATCCGACGAGTTTGAAAATCATGCAGTGTGAACTCGGCATTACACACTGATTAGCCAATGCTGACTGTGCCGTGTATTTGCCAAAAGTGGCCCAAATTGTTATTAATTATTTGGGCAATATTTGTCATTTTACATGCGGGCCACATTTGCAGCATCATATAAGGGCCACTTTAGGCTCTCAGCCACATTAGCCAGCGCTCACTGTGCCATGTCTTTGCCAAACCTGGCCCAAATATGTTTGAGGATAACTGGGCCACATTTGCGGCATCATATAAGGGCCACTTTAGGCTCACAGCCACATAAACCAGTGCTTACTGTGCCCTTTCTTTGCCAAAACTAGCCCAGATGCGTTTTAGGATAACTTGGCCACATTTGTGGCATCATATGTGGGCCACTTTAGACTCACAGCCACATTAGCCAGTGCTTACCATGCCATATCTTTGCCAAAACTGGCCCAGATACGTTTGAGGATAACTGGGCCACAGTTGTGGCATCATATGCGGGCCACTTTAGGCTCACAGTCACATTAGCCAGTGCTCACTGTGCAATATCTTTGCCAAAACTGGCCCAGAGATGCTTTAGGATAACTGGGCCACATTTGTATCATTATAAGCGGGCCACCTTAGGCTCACAGCCACATTAGCCAGTACTCACTGTGCTATATCTTTGCCATAACTGGCCCAGATTTGCTTTAGGATAAATGGGCCACATTTGCGGCATCATATACGGGCCACTTTAGACTCACAACCACATTAGCCAGTGCTTACCATGCCATATCTTTGCCAAAACTGGCCCAGATATGTTTTAATGTACTTGGGCAGCATTTGCTGAAATATATGTGGACCACATTTGGTTTACACCCTGATTAGCCTTTGTCGATAATGCCACATTTTTGCCAAAGGTGGCCCACATTTGATTGGCACTATTTAGGCCATAATCACTGTTTACCACATGGGCCCCTTTAGGGTCACATTCAGATTACACATTGCCGTCAACACCGCATCTTTACCTACAGAGGACCACATGTGATTTGATACATTTTGGCCATTTTTGCTGTCTTACATATGGGCCACTTCAGACTAACATCCATTTTGCCCAGGCCATAAGAAGGCCAGCAGTGCCATATCATCGCCTTAAGTGGCCCACATCCGCATGCTAACTGGGCTGTCAAGGAGTGAGCAGTTCAGACCTTAAAAGGCACTGCTCAGTGATGTGAGTGCTGCTCCATCACATTCACATCCACACAATGAGAGTCACAATTCAAGACCTGCCTCCATCACCCCTGTCCCATCATTGTGGGACATGCAGGTGGAAGTGATAACCTGTCCAAAGAGTCCTGGCAATACAGCTTGATTCCATGATTTAAGTACTAGGGCAAGAGATAAACTGTAAATCAACAGTGTTAGGACTAAGCAGCAAGGGGACGAAAGTCTCAGTCTCAGATCTCAGTCTGTCAAGCCTTCCTCTCATATGCTCCCAACACAGTCCTGCCAGTAAGAACAGGTGTCTTGATAAAAAGAAGTTCTGTCCTTCTGCTTTTGTTTGATTCTGTGGACTTTTATTTTGTTGTTCAGTTCGTGTTCGTGTTTCCATTGTTACCTCTTGTTTGTCACTTAGCCCCAGTGTGTATTTAAGCCATTGTATTTCTATTGTTCATTCATCATGTCTTGTTCCTCCAGTGAGCTGAGTTCTTGCTTCTTGTTCCTTGATTATTGGTTTTCTAGTTTCTTAAACTACATATACAAGAGCACAAGGACTGGAACATCATTACAACTTTAAAGACTAGACTTATTTGATGGTGGCCCACAGTTTGTTTTCATAGTAAAAATTATTGTTTATTTTTAGAACAGCAAGGAAATATTTACTTCTCATGATATGACCGTTGTGGTGGATTTGTAAATTTAATAGAAACTGAATTCATATGCATGTACATATTGCCTTTAAAATCACTTATTTCTAAGAGAACACCATGAAATATATAGGGTGGTAATGTAAGAACAGTACGTCAAGACTCAGTGCTATGCAATATGTCATATGTCCAGAGTCTTTGGGAAGCGTGAAGAAGAACACTCTAAGTTTCAGGCATACAGTAGGTGTGTTAAGTGCTCAGGTTGAGATCAGTTCATTCAAGGCCGAGACCTGAGCAGGTTGAGTGAGTCAAGACTAAGACCAGAAGAGGGTCGAGTCTGAGTCAAGAGCTAAAGAAAATCGAAACGATTCAGACCATGTAAATAAATGTTTTTCTTTGGGGTGAATGAAGCCTGGTTTCACATCAGTGTTCAAAGCACACACAGACATGGTAGCACAGAGTGGATCACAGACCACAAAACGTATCCGCAGCATTGTAGTTGTGACTGGAATCAGTCTTGAGTCCTAGTCAAGACAGTGTCCAAAAACTCTGAAGTCCATTACAAGACCAAGCTGCAAAAATATGGTCTTGAACTCAGACTCAAGATGGAGTGATCCGGTACTACTATAATGGAAATCATGAGTCGTAAAAATTCCATCCATTCCCAGTCAAGCAACAATACAAATTAAGACATTTCAAGAGTTAGATGGCATGCCATGTATTTATATACTTGACATACACATGGAAAAGCCAGTGCACATCAGCACCAATAGGATTTCCAAATAGATAGAGAATTAATCATTAATCATTCGCTGTAATTCAATATTTAGAATATTTGATGGCACTCAGAATCCCAAAACACACAAGCTGAGTTTACATGTAAAATTAGATGTGGTTCCTAGACTTCAAAATTATTTCTTGCAAAAATAGTATATTAAGTTTTACACCATTTCGCTGACATGGACCTCCTATATTATTTTGTCAACACACATTGTTTGTGCATATACACTCACAGATCACTCATCATCAACACCCGCTTGCATTTTTACAAAAATTGCATCAAATGTAATAGGTGGTCATAATGAACAGCCATGTGTTTGAAACTGGTATGAAAATAGGGCACATAGCATGTTTTCAGTGAGGATTCTACTAAAACAGATCTGTATGTGTTGTCTGTCAGTCTCTCTCTGCAGGTGTGTCACAGCTGTTTCCGCCGGCAGGCGAACCCTCATCGCTGCGCCCAGTGCAAATTTGCCTACTACTGTGACCGCACGTGCCAGCGTGCTGCATGGGACGAACACAAGCAGGAATGTTCTGCCATTAAAAATATAGGAAAAGCTCCCAATGAGAATGTGCGGTGAGTCATGTGATCTAAGACTGACCTTTAAAATGTTACAATAAAAATTTAATATTTCAAATGTAAAACGTGTAATTACTGTGATGATGCTGAAACAATACGTTTTAGTACTTGTGGCTGCAGCCACATTTTATCCAAAGAAAACAAATCTGGAAATGTTCAGGCTCAAATGGCACATGTTTATTGGCGTTCAATGTCCTGACATTGCAGTCTGGTCGCTCGTATCCTGTGGCGTATTCAGAAGGACACGGGTCTGGTCTCCGACGCTCAGCTCACCACCCTCGACCTCCTGGAGGATCACCTGTCCAAAATGTCCCCCGAGGACCTGAAAGAACTCAAAATCGATGTGCAACACTTCTACAATTACTGGCCTAAAAAGAGCAAACCCGTCGGCGAGGATTACGTGTCGCATCTCTTTGGTGTGGTAGGCACTGATTTGCCCAACCGCACACTTCTTCGCTTGTACTCATGAAACTCAGATGAGAAAGATGTTTCTCTCGTCCTCAGATTAACTGCAATGGTTTTACACTGAGCGATCAGAGGGGTTTTCAGGCGGTGGGCGTGGGTCTGTTTCCCAACCTATGTTTGGTCAATCATGACTGCTGGCCCAACTGCACCGTCATTCTCAATCCCGGCAAGTGAGTTGATGAGAATTCAGTGAAGAACCACCATATGTCTATCAGCTCCTGTGATAACATCCTAAATCATACAGAAGCTTGATTTGGTGTTAATCCAGATCTAAATGTCTGGTGTGTTTCTCTTTTGCAGTCAAACGGCTCTGGATGCTTCATTCCACTCAAAGAGAAGGTGAGTCAGTGTGACACACACTAACATCTGCCCTTTGACCCCTGACTTACTCACAGCATCATAGCCATGTCATGTCCTTAATAGTTCACCTAAAAATGAAAATTCTGTCATTGTTTCGTTACAAACCTGGATGACTTTCTTTCTTTTTTCAATCCAATTACAGTGAATACTGGAACTTTAATGCTTCAAAAAGGACATAAAAGTCATATTTTATGATTTTTTTTTTGTCATTTTGAGAGTTTGACTGTCCCGGACATCATTTATTTTCATGATATGGAAAACAGGGCAGGACTTGTGTCCACCTCAGTTTTATTTTAGTATCATTGATGTACTGTTATAGTTTTTGTTAATATTTTGAATAAAATTTTATTTTTATGTTTTCTGATTTCTCTTTAACTTCCGTTAAAGTTTTAGTAATTTTGTTCTGTGCTTTTATTCGTTTTTTTATTTATATTTAGCTTTAATTTATATTTATTTGTTTTATTTTTAGTAATTTACTTATGTGATTTTTGTTACTGAGCGAACGAGACGTGAGACGTGCGGATCCATGTGCAATGCATTATTTACAAAGGCGTGGTCAATAAACAGGCAAGGGTCAGATAACACAGGTATATCACAGGCAAGACAAAGAATATTCCTAGGGCTAGCGTGGGTCTTCGATCGGCGAACAGTATCCAGAGGGCTTGACAAGAGGGGTAATCCAATAACACGAGCAATAGTCCAGGCGAGGTGCAAACACAGTCCGAAACAGCAAGACAAAGGGTTAATCCAAGAAACACAGGCAGAAGGTCAGGAAACAGACAACATGAAGTGGCTAGACTAATGGTGCGTTCAAGTCATGTCGGATAGATCGTATTTACGAGTTGAACGCACATGAACATCACCACAAAGTGTATACGAGTGGGGAAAAACTCGTTTAAAATTTTCTTTAAGCCCCGAGTTTCCGAGTTGGGGGCGTGTCAATGAGAAACATGGCGGAATCGATTAATGTAATGGTAGTTGACGGTAAATTTTTGTTTAAATTGATAGTTTAGTTGTCCTATAAACTTAAATTGGTCATGTTCTTGTTACGCAGCTAGTTAATAGTTAATAATAATAAAAAAATGCAGACCCTGTTGTATTTTCTTGTAATTAATTAAAAGACGGTACACCGCCATCTTGTGCTGACTAAACTAACTTGAACGCACCTGACGTTGTAATTACGACTTGTCAACTCGTAAGTACGAACGTCCCAGGAGGACTTGAACGCAGCATAAGACTAGAACTAGGACTGGGAACTAGGAATGGCTCCGTAATGTAGCTATCGCTAGAAGAGTGATATGCTCTAAACTAGGGTTCCTCAAATCTTGCCCTGGAGGTCCGCTACCTGTGATTTTCTAATGATCCTGAAGACATTGATTAGCATGCTCGGGTGTGTTTGATTAGGGTTAGAGCTAAACTCTGCAGGAAAGTGGATCTCGTGGGCCAGATTTGAGGATCCCTGCTCAGGCAGTGAGAAAGAGGATTGGCTTATGTAGGGTGTTTGATTGGTTGCAGCTGTGTGTAATCAGTGCAATGGAAGATGGGAAATGTAGTCCGGTGTGAAGTGCAATAGTAGTGTGGTGCAAGAGTCCATCATAATGAGCGGGTGGTCTCTGGTGGTGAGCGAACGGAAGGGCAGGCACAGGATTCGTGACAGGTTTAGTTATTTTAGTACTTCAAGTTAAACTTAATGAAAATGACTAAAATAGCTGAAATAAAATAATTGTATTTATTTTGTTTCAAGTAATGAAAATTATTTTTAATGGTTATAGTTTTATTTAATGATAGTAACCCCGGTTCACATTTGGAAGCATTAAAGTAAACTATTTGATAACACTTTACAAAAAGGCTACATTTATTAATAATTAAGTACTGTGACCAAACACTGAACAACAGATTGTTTCAATTTAGGTTAATCTTAATTGATAAATTAACTATTCAACCTATACAATATGTTTGGTCCTAATGCATTATCTAATGTTAATGTATACAACTTGGAATGTTTTAAATGTATTAGTTTATGTTAAAAATTAAATGTTTTAAAAGGAAGTTTATTGCTGTTCAATTTAGTAATCAATGTTTATGAACTGAACTGAATTGAAAAGTGTTACCAGCTATTCCTTAAAGTGCAGAAAACATTGAGAAAATAAGAATAAGAGCTGTTCATGTTTAGTAAACATTATGTAAAACAGCTCCAGCCGTTCTTATGTAATCTAGTCTAGGTACTCAAGAGTAGAAGCACTCATCGAGTCATCATGTATACCTGGTCTGTCACATGTTGAGTTGTGATCCGCTCTAGGGTTCTCACTCAATGTCTTCATCATGAAGTATTTTTGATTTGATTTAGCATGGTGTTCCATGTGAGCTGCAAAAATAGCTTTTATAGGTGCTTTTTTTTTTACTAACACAACAAGTGCATTTTATAATTCCTCACTTGTGTGAGACTGAATAGATGTTGCTGTTGTTGAAGAGAATTGTTCTCTCTGTGACTCTGGGAATGAGCTAGGATCGAGCTGAGGGCTCTGGGGAAGATCTCTGAAGGAGAAGAGCTGACCGTCAGCTATGTGGACTTCCTGATCGTGTCCAAGGAGCGCCAGCGGCTGCTCAAGCAGCAGTATTACTTCGACTGCAAGTGCGAGCACTGCACCAGCGGCATGAAAGATGACCTGATGACGGCTGTCAGAGACACTGATGGACACAAGGTTCATATCGGCCTCCAAATCTGTACTATAGTAAAATATACAAAACCACTGTCCCTGGCAGTCTGAGTTTAATATGACTATTTGAATTCCCTAGCTGATTCTAAAGCAGTTTGGACAAGGTAGTTGGTGTTTATATGTAGATGACTGAATGATAATACAGTCATGCTAGAAACATCCAGTGATCTCCTCAGATCATCAGTCTGTAGTTATAATGAAGTGTGTCTGCCTGTCTGCAGCCGTCTGCTGATGTGGTGAAGGCGGTGACAGATTTCAGTCTTCAGGCTCTGGTTAAGATCGAAGAAGCTCGTACTGAAGGAAACTTTCATGAGGTGAGTCTAGCAATCCCATCCTGATTTCACAGAAAGAGCTCAAACTGAATCACTTGTGTTTTATTGGTTACTGACAATTAAAGGGGATCTAAACAGCGTTTCCATACATCAGCAACGAGCTTTACACTGTGTGTTCACCAAAGCCAAAGCAAGATGAAAAGTGTTAACACTTAAAAAAATAATAATAATTTGTTGAAGCCAAATTCTGTATTTTTTTCCTCAAATAATTGATTGTTTTAATCAAATTAAATATAATTATATCTATATATGTTTAATAAAAATATTTTGAATACAAAGTAAAAAGATTTTATAGTTTGACATTTTTTTTAAGATTTACTATAAAGACCACATTTTTAGTCAATGCATTACTTTATACGTAAACCAAAATGTTGTTACTTAAGAATTTTTACTTGAGATTAAACTACTTATTAGAAATAAAGAACAGTAACTTTGAAAGGCCTTAATGTTTATTGTGATTTCTTTTTAAAGTATATAGAATATTTTCTGTTATGTAGCCTACTAACAAAATTTAACAAAAATACACACGGTAAATGAATGAAACTTTTCCTTTTTGTAATAAAATCATTTCTGTGGTCAGTAAATCATGTGTTCCTCCATCAACATGCTAAAGTAGGCCTATTAGTATTTATTCATTTTTGCTTTTAGACAAACGTTTACTGAACTAAACCGGTCGAAACCATGATTTTCGATTAGACTAATATAAAACTATGCAATTGAAGATATTACTCGGTCGTGTCACTGTACTGTACGTTTTAGTCTGCGCTCATTAACGGCTGCTTGGTGCTGTAGGTGGTTAAGATCTGCCGCGAGTGTTTGGAGAAGCAGGATCCAGTGTTTGGAGACACAAGCCTGCATCTGCTGCGCGTCCTCAGCACCGCCAGCGAGGTCCTGTCCTTCCTGCAGCAGTTCACCGAGGCGGCGGGTTACGCGAAGCGCATGGTGGACGGATACACGTGAGTCTGCTGATTTACTCTAAACCTCGTTCATTCCTGAGATTCTGAAATCACCCGTGCTCCTAATATGAGGTCAGCTGGACTCTGTTCTGCTCTCAGGAAGCTTTATCACCCCAATAACGCGCAGCTGGGCATGGCCATCATGAGAGCGGGCGTCACGCACTGGCACGCGGGCCTGATCGAGGCCGCTCACGGGCTGATCTGTAGCGCCTACGCCATCCTCATCATCACACACGGAGCTCATCACCCCATCACCAAAGACCTGGAGGTAAAACACCTACCACTATACCATCATCCTCAGTGGAAACACTGAATGTTATTGTGGTGAAGTCAGTTCAAAAATCATTGAGTTTCTCCCATAACAGCTGAACTTTTGAGCTTAATGAGGTCAATACAAATCAAGACTGTAAGAGAAACTTACTTGTGCTCATTTATGGTGTCACTTTAATATGATGTCAGAAAGGTCACAGTGATGGCATAACAGGGCTGAAGAGCAGAACGGGGCAGAATGCAATTGTTATGAATGCAAAGGAGATCCTCACTGCAGAACACAAGATCTAGGGGGCGAGGTTGGATCCAAATCCAACTCCTCCCACCTTACATATACCTAAACCTACCCGTCTCCACCCCCTTATCCCTAAACCCACCCATCTCCACCCCCTATATGTGGCTACAACCCCGCCCCCTGGATCTTTGTTCTGCAGTGAGGGGCTACTGATGCAAAGAGCAGAATGCAATTGTTAAATAATAATTTAAAAAGTGATATAATAATGTATTATATTACTACGTTACTGCTTAGCTAAAAAATGGAAGTTGAACATTCTCCAACTGTTAAAGCATGAAGTTCCCATGAATCAGTGAATTTGAGTTTAATGTGGTGTAATTGTGTAGTAAAGTATAGTTACACGTAATTATTAAAAAATATTGGCCATTTATATTAATGTGATTCAGAGATGAAGGCCATAATGCTAATGTTGTCCACACGAGGGAGCCACAGGATATCAAATCCTTTAAGTTTTCAGTTTAAAGACTGTGAAAATTGTTCAATAAATTGACTTTTAGTAAAAAATTGCATATAAATTCATTATATTTTCATAACCTTTATTAAAGCCCATTATAATAAGTATGCAAAAACTGTAATCTCCTAAATGCTTATAGACCATTATTTTTCATCTTAATTTTAATGGTATTGAAAACATATTTGTCAAGTTGTCAGACATGACTATGTATTAATATTGTGCATATAATAAAACGTCCATAAAGACTCATATTTTACTTGAAAAGAAACATGTCCATTGGATAACTATATCATCTACACAAGCCATTGTGCTTGGACAGCAATGATCGCCTCAAGTTAAACTGCATTGTTTCAGTACCTTCTGTGTCGTTGCCCACAATGCTTCTGTAACAGACTTTGAAAATAACAAACAATAAAAGCATGATGTAACAACAGAGTGCTCTAAAATTCACTATAGCCATCTCTGTCCAAAGCCTCCATGAATCCGTATTTTTTTTCTTAATTTAAAGCTTGGGAAACAGGATTTTTGTAAAGTAAAATCAATTTGCTTCATCTTGAAGAGATATCAATCACTCATGAGGCCAAAATATCTAAAAAAAAACATACTGTCTTCGATCCGCTAGAAATGCAAAGTGGTAGGGTCGAGTGACACTCTTCAAACATCCAATTAGAGCTCATGCCTCAAGTCACATGCTTTTTCAAATTTAGCAGCCCTAATAGACCCCATTTTGTCCGGCGCCCCACACACAACACAACAACCGAAAGTAGTTTAGATGTTTGTGTGCTAACATGACTATACCAGTCCAAAGTATGTAATGCAATTTCGCCCCGCGCCGGCCCCTCCCCCAGCTCCCCCTATTGCCCACTCCACTGAATATGGCATAAAAACGTATTTTTTAAAGGGGGTCATATGATGCTGCTAAAAAGAACATTATTTTGTGTATTTGCTGTAATGAAATTTTTTTATGCTGTTTAAGGTTCAAAAAACAATTTTTTTTCCATATACTGTACATTATTGTTTTTCCTCTCTGCCCCGCCTTTCTGAAATGGTCGATTTTTTCTTACAAAGCTCATCGGTCTGAAAAGCTAAGTGTGCTCTGATTGGCCAGCTATCCAGAGTGGCGTTGTGATTGGCCGAATACCAAGCGTGTGCCGGAAATGTTACGCCCCTACCATACTATGATGCCGGCCGTGTCCCGGCCGGAGCAACGAGACATAAACATTAAAACCAATTATAAACGAGGCAATTGTTGCATCCAGTAGGGACATAATTACTGATTATAATGACTATACTGTCTTTTTACACGTTCCATTGCATCGCGCCATGTAAACATAAAACCATATGTCTGCATTTGTGTTCAGAGAAATGACAAACAAGTGCTACTTTACTGCCCAAAACTCGCGTTTGAATCAGCAGTGGCAAATGATAAAAGAAAACGTACTTACGTTAGTCAGAACTGCCGGCATTTTAGTCTAAAGTTACTCTCCCAGGATCAATAAACAGTCCTCCATAAAATGCTCCCTGCGTGATCCACAGCACTAAGTTGTTGTATTTCCTCAGCGACCAGCACGGGTCAGCTCTAAGCATGACGAAGCGGATCTCGTCCTCTTTTTAAGACCAAAACAAAGTAGTTTCGCTTTCACAAAGAAACACACAGCGGCCTAGCGTGCCGCTCAGACCCGGCTTAGCGTGAGCTGAAGCCGTGCAAGAGTGAGCTGAGGCGGCGGGGTCGAGAACGGCTGTCCCGGCGAAGGAGCGGTGAAAACGTTGAAAGCCGATCCGGCGATCCATAGCACTAAGTTGATGTATTTCCTCAGTGAATTTAGTAGGCATGACGAAGCGGATATCTTCCTCTTTAGGAAGACCAAACAAAGTAGTTTCGCTTTCACAACGAAACACACAGCGTCTTCAGGCCTGGCGGCAGCGGCAACAATACTACAGAGAGAATAAAATTTACGCCTTCTTTCTTTGTGTGAACATTTTGGCTGTGTTATGCAAATCTTCCCACATCGTGAGGTAGACATGTGGTGCGTGTTCGAACGAGCCGTTTTAGGTAGTGTGGCTGACTCTTTAACTTTTATAAACAATATCTCTTTTGATTTGAGACTTTAGTCCCCCCCCCCCTGTTTTATTTTTTGCAACTTTACAGATCTTCTTTATTCACCCAGAGCTTGTAACACTCCAAAGAGAAAGGAAAAATTAATCGCATCATATGACCCCTTTTTTTTTTTTTTAAACCAATATTGAAAATACTCTTAATTGGTTACAGCCAAATATATAAATAAAATGTTGGTTTAATATTAATAAAAATAATTATTTTCCCAAAGACAAAAACATTCAGACAAAATAAAAAGATTGTTTATTACAAGACCATTTACTTAATTCATATACTTTAAAACACAAGCCAAAATTGTACTTAATGTACATCAATGTAATATTTTTTTGGCTTTTTTACAATTTAATTTCCCCAGTAAACAAAAGCTAAATTAGCTAAATTACGAAACACAAATTTTCACTTAAGATAAAACTAAAATCAATTGAGTCAATGACTACGTTTACATGGACATCAGTAATCTAATTATTTACCTTATTCTAAATAAGCCACTGCTCTGATTATTGTGTTTTCCAATGAGATGTTTTTATAATATTCCTTTCATATTCCCGTTTTACATGTTATAGTACATAGTTCGATTAATGGCACACGTCATTACGTCCCCTCCGGAATTTCACGTATATAAACATATAGTTCGTCTTCGTGATGATGCCATGTACAGTTTTGGGTATTTAATTTTTACTTTTATGAAAGCTTCAAGTGCAGTTAATTATTTGTCAAGTCAAGTAAAGTCACCTTTATTTATATAGCGCTTTTAACCCTTTTTAGGGGAAGTCATGGCCTAATGGTTAGAGGGTCGGACTTGTAACCCAAAGGTTGCAGGTTCGAGTCTCGTACCGGCAGGGATTGTAGTTGGGGGGAGTGAATGTACAGCGCTCTCTCCCACCTTCAATACCACGACTGAGGTGCTCTTGAGCAAGGCACCGAACCCCCAACTGCTCCCCGGGCGCCGCAGCATAAATGGCTGCCCACTGCTCCGGGTGTGTGTGCGTATTCACTGCTGGATCGTGCTGCCATCCGATAGGGTAACCATACTTGGCCACATGTCACTTTATTTCATATTTTATATCATATATGGAAATAAAAACACCAGAAAAATGCACTCCGTTAATCTAGACAGTGAGAGTATGTTATTTTTATTTTAATAAAAGCAAAGTGTTGGTATAATTTTAACCCAGTTTACAATTTTACAGTTGTAATGATTATGATATTCCAATGAAAACTTTGTTTTCGAGGCAGAACACCACAGGTGAAAAGGTCAAACTTATAGAAATCGAATTCCCCAGTTGATTGATCACAGTCCATTAAGACATTTTATATTATGGGTTTTCTGATATGTTGTGTTATGCAAATGAGGCATTATCTAATTAAATTTGCTTTAATTTGCATAAATTTCCAGTACAGAAATCTGGACGTTGGATAAAGCCAAATTCTTGTTTGATTTGTCGACATATTCAAGGTTTTTCCAGAGGGGATTTTGGATTTCTATTTTAATCACTCCATCAAAAAAAATACTGTCGACAGACAGAAAACAAATACATTTTCACCATGAATAAATCAGTTTGAATGATTTATGAACAAACCTTCAGAATATAGACAGGAATAAAACTGTATAGTTTGCTGTATGTAAGAGAAAAAACTATTTAAAGACATGGATTGGAATTGAAATCTCAAATAGATAAACTACAATTAAACAAACACCTAAATGTGTATTTTGGATGTTTTCTTTCCACTAATCTGAAAAGACATGATATAGAGCAAAACAGACCAAAAACTGAAAACACACTGGTTTTGCCTGCAGTGTCTTACCTTAGCTTGAGCTGAATCTATCACACCGATCTATCACAAAAGCTGGATGTTTAATGTGAAGAGATGGTCTGTGAGCGGTTCTTTGATCATGATTGAATGTGAATTGTGTGTTTCAGGTGATGCGGACGCAGACGGAGATGGAGCTGTGTTTGTTCAAGCAGAACGAGCTGGTCTATCGCAGCATGAGGGAGGCTGTGCTCAGCGACAAACCCATGATGCTCGCTGGAGAACAAATCAAAACCACTTCATAAACAAGCTCCTCAAGCGTGCCTGAATCTGCAGAGTATTAAAGGCCTTTTCAGCAGATCTCTGTTTTGTGCTGTTTTGATTGAATGTAGCTGAGATGTGCATGAGAACATCACCTACGTCTGATCAGGAGATGCGTCTGCTGATCCTCTTGTAGACGATGCCGTCGAAGGTGAGGATCTGAAACGACACGCGACAGCAGACGGGATTGAGCGTCAGGTAGTGTGCAGAGATGATGATGATGATGATGATTATGTGTCTTACATTAATGATGGTGTCTCCGTTCAGCTCCGTCACAGACTCGATCCCCTTCACACACACCATCAGCTTATTCCCGTCCATGTGAACCACAGTCTGACACACACACACACAGACAGCTTTAATATCTCATCAATCTCATGACCGACAGATCATATTACACTTAAAAAAATATTTTGATTGAAAATTAAGCTTATTTAAAGCAACTTTTGAGATGTAAACATTGTGACATCATTTCCCCCCTAAATTCTCATTAACATTATGCCAATAAATAAATAAATAACTGTACAGAATGATTGTCTTAAAGGTCCCATATTGTCAAAACTGAAATTTCTTGTTTTTTTTCACAATAACTGAGGTCTAGGGGATATGTAACTACCATATAAGTTTCAAAACAGTCAGTCCACAGTAAAATGCACACAGCCTGCATAAAGTAGCTGTGATTTTTCACAAACAGTTGTGACTTCTGTAAAAAGTTGACGTCAGAACTACACAGTCACCGCCTTCAGTCACCACCCCGAGCACCGCCCACCGTCCCACTCTCCTTTTGCCAAACCCCCAGACAACATCGCGTCCATGCCATTGCTGAGCAACAACAACACGGAAACATGTCGAAAAGGTTAACTTTAACCACGAAACCAGATCGGTCAGCCTGTAACGTTACACTCAAAGGATGGAGGATCTGACAGGATTGTTACTATGAGGTGAATCACATCTAACGTGTACAGTAAAGACAAACTCACCGTGTCTATCTAGTCATGATGAAGATGTATATACATTTCAATTTCAGCAGGCAACTATTTTTACAGCTACATTATTGTTCCAGCCACAATTAATCACAACAATGTATATACAATTACAAATGATTATATATAAATCGTCAGTTTGTTGTTTTACACACATGCACACAGACATTATTTCATACACGACATAGTCGTGAGATGCAAGAAACAGATATATGGCAAGAAATCTGTAGACGTGCCCATAACAACAAAAGACAATACTTTTTTTTTTTCATTTTCTGATAAGTGTGCGCTGCAAACGCAAGCATTTGTGACGATTGTTTCTGTCCAGTTTGCTCATTTTATCGCGTTTAACCACAGCTGTCGTCGGTTTTTTGTCTGGCAGTGGCAGCAGATATGCGATCAAATTTCTACTTTGAGGCTGTATTACGTCGATTCTGGCACCCAACATCACAACAAGATGATATTTTAAGCTCCTTATGTAGCTGAATCTGTGCTGGTTTGAATGGGCTGCCTCCAGTTTCCCCTTTGTTTTGCTGCCTCCAGCTAGCGCTGTGAGTTTTAGTTTTTAGTTGAATACAATTATTAAAGGGGTCATATAATGTTATTTCAAGTTTTCCTTTCTCTTTGGGTGTTACAAGCTGTTCGTGAATAGATAAGATCCCCGAAGTTGCAAAGACTAAAGTCTCAAAACCAAAGAGATGTTCTTTATAAAAGTTAAGAGTCAACTGTGCCTACCTAAAACGGCTCGTTCTAAACACGCCCCCACATATCTACCTCACTATGTGGAAATATTGCATAATGCCGCCCAATTGTTTCATGCAAAGAAAGAAGGCATGGTTTCAGTAACCGCAGTTGGTGTTGATGCAGCCATGTCAGGGAGACGCTGTTTTTCTAGGCGAAAGCAAAAGTACTTTTTTTTGGCCTTCCGAAAGTAGATGCATTTTAGGAATCTTTAAGATTACTTACAACAAAACAGCAATGCATTTTATAGACGACCGTTTCATGAACCTAGGAGAGGAGGGAATTCTGAGTTTGCTATGACAATCTGGCGCTTCTGAATCAGCTATTGTTTTGTTCTTAGTTTAAGTATTTGCTATTGACTGTACAAATGCGGAGTTTTGCTCATCGTGTGTGTGTGCGAGAGAGAGCGAGAGCGAGAGAGAGAGAGAGCGAGAGAGAGAGCGAGAGAGAGAGAGAGAGAGAGAGTGCGCGAGAGAGAGAGAGAGAGAGAGAGAGAGAGAGTGTTTGTGTGAGAGAGAGAGAGAGAGAGAGCACGAATCACAGTGGAGTCAGCTGTCTTAACCCGTGGCTTGTGTACTGCAAACACATACTAGCTTCATCACTGTGTCTGTCACGCGACTCTGTTCCCCTTTCGGGCTCTGTCTTTACATTTATTTTGAAAGATGAAGCTCGCGATTATGGTAAGGGGCGTTACATTTCTTTGTAGAAAACGAAGCGTTTGAGAGAGGCGGGGCATAGAGGACCTACAATAATGTACAGTATTTGAAAAATAATGTGTTTTTTTGAACATTAAAGCAACCCATAAAGTGAACACAACATATACTGTTACACCAAATACACAAAATAATGATCTTTAAAAAAGCATCATATGACCCCTTTAACTACTTAGTAGCTATAATAATCCCGATATACAAAGAGAGAGAGGGAGAGATGTTTTTAATGAAAGCTATTTCATTCATTCAGCATGGAAACATTAAATATTTATAATGTTACAAAAGAACCCTGAAGAAAAAAAATGTGGTTTCCTCAAAAAAATGTTAGGCAGCACATATAAATCTTTTTTCTTTTGATTCTGTGATTTGTTTCGCTACTGTTTTTGAGAACGTGAATGATAGTGGACTGATCTTACTTTCGCTTTTTCTCCAGTGAAGGTCTCCAGTTCACACTCTTCACCCACAGTGAACGAGTAAAGGACGACTTTAGCTCCCGCCGTCACCGTCACTTTGAAGTCGTTTCCGTCCTGATGGATCTCTGAGATGCTCTTGATGTCTTTGCCTTTCTCAATCTCATCATCTGGCAACCCTGCAGCAGACAACACACGAGAAAACTCATGAAACAGCTGATGTCTTAAATGGTGTTAATATGTTACACTCACAATCACAAGCAAACGCACAGATGACAGTAGTGTGTTCTATGCCTTTTAAAATGCGTTTTCTCTTACCAATGGCCTTCATGAATGCCTCGAAGTTCTCGTGTGACTCCAGCTGATATTTCCCACTGAAAGCCATCAGCAGCTGCAGACACACGTCAGCATCGTCGTTCAATCACAGCTGATTACACACTGACATCAAACCATGTCATCTTCATCACATGTAAGGAAGCGTCAATGATTTGATGCTCAAGCCTGATTTTATTCCAGTCATCAGCAATCAAACTCCACACAAATTCAGCACTGAATTAAAAACCTCAGATTTTTATCCGACATAAACTAAAGTTTGAGGGCAGACTTTGAATCTCACCGTTAGTGTTTCTTCAGATCCGGTTCCGAAGACTCTGCAGAAATGCCGTGTTTGGCTTCGACAGGCTGGTTTCACTGCATTTGTGCTCAATAAGGGTGTGTTACATCAGACTTTAAACCTATCAATGCACAATAAGATTATACAAAGACAGATTATGATTAAACCGCTGAGAAAAAAAAAGCTTCTGTGTGGAATAAATGTCCAAAGGTTATGCTGAAATAAAGACATTTCCATCAGCTGATGATCTTCATATGACTCTCAGATAATATTCATCTACACTTCAGGAAAACTGGTGTGTGGTTCATCACTGTTTTATGTGTCGGATATTTTAAACACATACTTGCATTCACAAATCACTGCAACCAATAGGCAGATAGGAGTTTCTTCTCATGTTGGTTCAGATTTTCACCAATAAATCACAAGAGCCCAAAACCCCAAATCCAGCAGAAAGGCCTATAGCGGTCATCTGTTTGAACTTCATAAACTCTTCATTGTTGCAGTATTACAGTATGCCATTTATAATCTAATAAAATTCGATCATTACACTTTTTTGATATTTTGTATGTTACCTTTTACAAGGTATTGTTTCAAGAATAGTTTGCGATTCATAATTGGTTTACTGTTTATGGCTACTTCATGCCAGGGGCCAGTTGCATAAACATAGCCACTTAAGTCTGTATCTTAAGAATTAGTTTGACCAGCTTGCATTTAGCCAAAAGGTAATCATTCTTACTTTCTGGATCCAAATGAGATCAACCTTTTTGTAACTGACTTTAAAAAGTTATGACAAGTCTTGAAGAATAAACAAAAATCAGATGACTAACTTTTTAAGACTGCCAATCTAAACAGTTCATGCAACGGGCCCCAGTTTCCCATTGTGACAACTTACCCCATATGATGCTACAATATCAGTGTGTTAAAGGGGTCCTATTATGCTTTTTTTTACAAAGTCTTGATTTTGTTTTGGGGGTGTATTAGAACATGCTCGAAAAACGCATTCTTTTTCACATAATTTACATTATTAAAATACTGTAACAGAGACGCTGGAGTTTGGTTAGAATCCAAGAGCGGAAGTTTATTAAAGGTCAAGGCTTTAAACAGGTGTCGATAATCAGGCAGAGGGTCAAAGTCAGAGAAGCAAGCAGATCGTTCGTCATACACAAGGGCAGAAGCAGAGACAATAGTGGAGAGGCAGGCAATGAGTCCAAACACAAACATCAGTCCTATCAGGCGTCAGAACAAAAGGGGCAGAGTACAAAT
The DNA here is from genome assembly GCA_018155175.1 of Sinocyclocheilus anophthalmus. NCBI lineage: Eukaryota > Metazoa > Chordata > Actinopteri > Cypriniformes > Cyprinidae > Sinocyclocheilus > Sinocyclocheilus anophthalmus. Next base: position 70,941 of record JADLZN010005469.1, on the reverse strand, counting down.
ACCATGAGTCAAGAAGTCAGGCAGAATCATACACAGGAAATCAATCAGGAACAGAGGGAGAATAACGCTTGGTAAGGCAGATAAACTGGCAATACTTCACGATCAGCACATGGACTGGTCTGTTTATATGAGAGTCAAACAGGAAGTGAAATCAGAGGGAGTGGAGCACGGTCAGTACTCGGGCGAGGGTTCCCTCTGCTGCCTTGGCGTTACAGAACCCCCCTCTAGGAGCGACTCCTGGAGCTCGACGTGGACGTCCCCGTGGTCTCGGTGCTGGGCGGTCGGGTCTGGCTTGATGAAACTCCTCGATGAGTGATGGATCCAGAATGTCCCGGGCGGCTACCCATGACCTCTCCTCAGGTCCATAGCCTTCCCAGTCCACCAGATACTGGAGCTGACACATTCACCCTATATGCCGGAGTTCCATCAAAGTCCAGTGGTGGTGGTGGTTCTGGGGCTTCATGGCCAGGGTCAGCTCCCGAGTGGACGGGTTTGAGGAGGGACACATGGAAAGAGGGAGAGATACGATAGTAAGCAGGAAGCTCCAATTGGTATGTTACATCGTTGATCTGTCTTAGTATCTTGAAAGGGCCAACATACCTGGGACTTAGCTTCCTTCTTGGTAGCCGCAACTTGATGTCCTTCGTGGAGAGCCAGACCCGTTGTCCTGGTTGGTAGGGAGGGTGTGGGCGACGTCGTCTATTGGCTTGGAATTATTGTGTTCTTACAGCTCGCTGGAGATGGACATGAGCACTGTCCCACACCCTCTCACTACGTTGAATCCAGTCGTCCACTGCAGGAACCGAGGAGGGTTCGCCAGACCAAGGGAACAGAGGCGGTTGGAATCCTAGGACGCACTGGAAGGGGGTTAGACCTGTAGAGGAGTGAGTCAGAGTTTTGGGCATATTCCGGGCTAGGATGATCGAGCTGGGTAGAATGGGACCGGTGATGTGATGCTCTGTGGAGAGGTCATATTGTTGGGAAAGAGCGTCTGCTTTTCCATTCTGGCTGCCAGGCTGATAAGTTACAGTAAAGTTGAAGCGTGTGAAGAATAATGCCCAACGGGCTTGCCTGGGGTTAAGACGCTTGGCACTCTTTATATATTCAAGATTCGTATGGTCTGTAATCACTTGGAAGGGATGAAGAGCTCCCTCAAGCCAGTGACGCCATTCTTCGATCGCTGCTTTCATGGAGAGTAGTTCCTTATTTCCAACGTCATAGTTGCGCTCAGCAGAGGTTAGTTTTCTGGAGAAGAAAGCACATGGATACAATTTGCTTGGTTGTCCTGGTCTCTGAGAAAGTATAGCACAGTCTGAGGCATCCACCTCTAGTATGAATGGTTCGTTCGGATCAGGATGTTTTAGTATAGGGGCTGTTGTGAATCGTTCCTTCAATGCGTTGAAAGCGTTGTTAGCTTCCAAAGTCCAAACCAGTTTTGACGGTTTATTCTTGAGGAGGGAGGTGAGAGGAGAGGCAACCATAGTATAATTTTGGATAAACCTCCTGTAGAAATTGGCAAAGCTTAGAAATCTCTGCAGATCCTTGACGGTTTTAGGTTGTGGCCATTCAGTGACCGCCTGAACTTTGAGGTCATTCATCTTGACGCCCTGTGAGCTGATGTGGTAACCCAGTAATGAAGTTTGATTAACATGGAACTCACACTTTTCTGCCTTGACATATAATTCATTCTCTAAGAGCCGAAAAAGGACTGTTGGGAAGCCGAGAAAGGACTTGACATGGGAAATGTGCTCGTGTTCTGTCTTGGAAAATACAAGGATATCGTCGATGTATGCAACCACAAATTTATTTAGGAGGTCCTTGAAGATTTCATTTATGAAAGATTGGAATACAGCGGGAGAGTTGGCCAGCCCATACAGCATTACCTGATATTCATAGTGCCCCCTAGTGGTGAGAAAAGCTGTTTTCCATTCATCCCCTTCTTTGATTCTGATAAGATTATATGCACTTCGAAGATCGAGATTGGTGTAGATTTTGGCTTCTCTGAGTTGTTCTAGTGCTGATGGCACTAAAGGAAGGGGATAGCGAAACTTAACAGTAATATTATTCAGTCCTCTATAATCAATACACGGTCTTAGTCCACCATCTTTCTTCTCCACGAAGAAGAATCCTGCTGCTGCTGGGGAGGTTGATGGTCGGATAAAACCGGATTTCAAGGCTTCATCCACATACTCTTCCATGGCTTGACTTTCGTTTCTGGAAAGTGGATATACTTTACTCTTGGGGTGGTTGTGTGTTAGGCAGGAGATCGATGGCACAGTCCCCAGGTCTATGTGGAGGAAGTTGTGTGGCTTTCACCTTGCTGAATACATCAGAGAGATCTTGATAACAATGGGGAATATTAACTTTCTTGTGTGTCTCAGGGCTTTCCACACTGGTTGCGAGACATGGTTGGGGTGCTGCAGTGATACAGTGACTCATACAGAAAGATGACCAGCATGTCAATTCACTTTGGTGCCATGAGAGTTCAGGGTCGTGAGTAGAGAGCCATGGATATCCTAAAACAAGTTCGTGTTTGGGCGAGTCGATGATGTAAGAGGCGATGGATTCCTTATGAAGGGTTCCAACTTGGAGGGTGAGTGTTTTGGTCTGGTGAGTGATGCCTCTTCCAATCAATTCACCATCGATAGCCTTGACTTGGATAGGTGGGGTGCACATTTGTGTAGGGATTTGATATTTGGTTACTATGTCCTGGTGGATGAGATTCAGGGCGGCTCCGGAGTCAATCATCGCTGTGAGGTCAAGAGAGAGAGTATCAGTCCTTAAGACAACAGGGAGTGTGAATGACTTGTTGCTTAAAAGGGCAAAATGTTCAATATTTACCCGGGGATTATTTTGAAGCTTGTGGGGGCATCCTAAACTGCAGTGGCCTGATTCACCGCAGTAAAAACACACACTCGTTGATGTCGTCTTCATTCTCTTTCACTCTCAGATAGTCGGGATGTGTTTATTTGCATGGGTTCCTTAGGGGAAGACATTTCCACAGGGTTGGGTGTGAGATCGTTGGTTCGCCCATCTTTTCCACTTCTCCTTTTAGGAGCTTGTCTCATGAGGTTATCAATCCTGATGGCGAGTGTGACAAAATCGGAGAAGGACTCCTCACCCTTGCATGCAAGTTCTGCCCGAAGATCGCCGTTGAGACTTTTGTGAAACATAGCTTTTAAAGCGACATCATTCCATCCACTCTGGGCAGCGAGCATTCTGAATTCAATGGCAAACTCAGCAGCGGAACAATTACCTTGTGTCAGATTGATGAGCTGTGTCGAAACGTCCTTTCCGCCGTGAGGATATTCAAACACTTCACAAGTTGTTGAATGAAGTACGTCACTGAATTCCTCAGGCGTGAATCCGAGTCCCAAACGGCTGCTGCCCAGTCGATAGCTCTGCCCGTCAACAGTGTCATGATGAAAGCGCACTTTTGCCCTCTGATTCGAATCTCTCTCCTTGATGATCCAGATAAAATTGTACTTGGCGAATGAAGCCCTTGCATTACTCAGCGGTACCGTCAAATTTGTCAGGAAGAGCGAGACTTACGGTCTTAGGAGTGGGTGGAGGGAGAGATCGAACGTAGTGCGTCAGGTGTTCGTTGACGGTCTGCAGCTTGGTGAGTTGTTCCTGATATTTCTGGAGCATTTCAGCTTGGCATGCTTGCAGATTCGACACTTCCGCTGGATTCATAGGTAGCGAAGTATTCTGTAACAGAGACGCTGGAGTTTGGTTAGAATCCATGAGCGGAAGTTTATTAAAGGTCAAGGCTTTAAACAGATGTCGATAATCAGGCAGAGGGTCAAAGTCAGAGAAGCAAGCAGATCGTTCGTCATACACAAGGGCAGAAGCAGAGACAATAGTGGAGAGGCAGGCAATGAGTCCAAACACAAACATAAGTCCTATCAGGCGTCAGAACAAAAGGGGCAGAGTACAAATACCGTGAGTCAAGAAGTCAGGCAGAATCATAAACAGGAAATCAATCAGGAACAGAGGAAGAATAACGCTTGGTACGGCAGATAAACTGGCAATACTTCGCGATCAGCACATGGACTGGTCTCAGTTTATATGAGAGTCAAACAGAAAGTGAAAACAGAGGAAGCAGAGGGAGTGGAGCACGGTCAGTACTCGGGCGAGGGCTCCCTCTGCTGGCTTGGCGTTACAAATACCTTTCTCCCCAGGTTGGCACAAACGGCTCGATTAGTTCCGGTTTTGATGAAGGTCCACCTTCCGAAAAAGATAATGTGTTGTGATTGGTTAGCTGTCCTAGTGCGTTGTGATTGGCAAACAGCTTATACAGTGTTTCAGTGCTGTCCACGCTCCTTTCTCCGTCTTTCAACAAAAGCTTTTGGCGAATCCGGCACTGTACTCCCTCATGTTGTGGAAGTTGTCCTCAGTAAAATGCGCAGCACACAATAGCAAATCGGGGTTATAATGCTCAGGAACAGAGTTAAAAAATAAATTGCAACCACTGTTTCCTGACATCATCCGCTTTCGGAAGCACAAGCAAAGACGTTTGGGCACGGAGGTGAAAAAAAGTGTTTCAGGTGGTCGCGCACCGGACGAGAAGTGCAGAGTCGCGCCACTTCTTTAAAATTCAAATACTTTATTTTCAATGAGTGTAGGCACATCGGTGGCGCTGTTCGGCGTCTGTCCGCGATGCCCAGTTATGTCGTGTTATACTTGTAAGAATTGTTCTAGACATGCCGAAAATTTTAAGCTACAGCACAGCAGCTCTTCTTCTTGGTTTTCTCTGATGCACTAACTCTGCAGCAGCACTTCTTCTTCATTGTCTCGTCTGATCACTCCCGCACCACGCATTCTAACCACAACCTCACCCCTCCCCACCCCCCAACCATTCGAATTTCTGTAGGTGGGAATATTTTTTAATGATATTCTAATGACCCTTGTTGATCTCACAAAGCCCTTAAACAACCAACGCTGTAGTCCCAAACGAGCGTTCGTTGTCGTTTCGTGACAGGATTTTTAAAAAACGAAATATGTCCCTTTGGAGTGGACTTTGAGATTTGTAACTTTTTTATGCCCAAACATACACACTACACACTGACTAAAATTAAAAAAGTGAAAAAACATAATAGGACCCCTTTAAATGAACACACATGGCAATAACAGTGTAAGTGCTCTTTTTATTTTGTTAGTTAGTTAGGTCAATACTTTTAATGTCTAAACTGAGTTTCAAAAATAAAGCCACCAAGTAAAAAAGTATGACAACTGTGAAAACATTCCAGCTACATGACATTATTAACTAAATCCTTAAGTAAGACACTTTTCTACTTTTTAGTTTTAATGTAAAAAATATCATGGAAATTTCAGCTGATAAATATTACGTTATTTTTACATTTATTATTTAGTTATTTTACATATATTTTCTTGAGACATTCAGAATTCAGACATCATCAGAGATCTGTAATCACTTCACTGTAAACATTCCTCTGTAGTTATTTTACATTATTATTATAATTATAGTTGTTACGTTTATTTATTTTTGTTCTATTTGGATCTGTTAGGCTTGCATTAGGTTTGCGCTTACCAAATGTATGTTTTGTATGTCATCCAAGCAATATATAGAAAATGTAATCCTCTCTTGTAATCTCAAACGGCTGTGATTGGCTCTTCCTAACAGCGCTGTGAAAAGTAATGGGTATCACGTGACAGCGCCGACTACGTTTCTCCTCAGCAACTAAAAATGACACCGATGACTTTAACTGATTCAATTGTAAACGCACAAGGCAAATTAAAAATAGCATAATTATTTAGACCAATTACGTCCGATTCAATAAGTTTATGTTTGTCGCTTTTCTGTCCGTTTATTCCACATGAACTAGGATAAACTAAACGAACTACACGATGAACTCCATGATTAACTACATGTCCCAGGAACACTGAGCTCCTCTGTCCTCCATGAACCCGCTGCTATGAAGTGAACACAGAGCGGGTCAGAGTGCAGCAGATCCGGCTGTGGAGAGTCCAGTCCGTCACAGGTATCGATAAGCTTATTCTGCTTCATTTACAACATACTATGATCATGAATGTAAAGACACGAGTAAAAAAGCTCTGATTAAACGTCATCTTTAACAAATATAACACTGTAAACAGCTGCAGTACATGAAAAAAAAATAAGTTTTTGAAACATTTGATTTTGTTATCAGATTTGTGACCCTGGACCACATTCATATGGGTCAATTTTTCAGATTTGAGATTTATGCATCACCTGAAAGCTGAATAAATAAGCTTTCCGTTGATGTATGGTTTTGTTAGGATAGGATACAATATTTGGCCGAGATACAACTATTTGAAAATCTGGAATCTGAGAGTGCAAAAAAATCTAAATACTGTGAAAATCATCTTTAAAGTTGTCCAAATTAAGTTCTTAGCAATGCATATTACTAATTAAAAATGAAGTTTTGATATATTTACAGTAGGAAATTTACAAAATCTTCATGGAACACGATCTTTACTTAATATCCTAATGATTTTTGGCATAAAATGAAAAATCAATAATTTTGACCCATACAATGTATTTTTGGCTGTTGCTACAAATATACCCCAGCGACTTAAGACTGCTTTTGTGCTCCAGGGTCACATTTGGAGAACTCAAACTGAGAAAAATTCCTTTAAAGTTTTAACACCAGCCAGTCGAACTTGTTGTGGGTAAATTAGTGGTAATGCATTCACATAATTCCTTCTTAAGAATAATTTTTTATAGATAAAAACCATGACCACTGATGTGACCTTTGACCAGAAACCGTGAAGCATGTAGTAATGGAGTGTGAAATTCTTCGTGCTGCAAGAAACCGCATGTTTTCTGATCTGCTGGAATCCGGATTCTCATCTTTATCTTAAAAATCGATTCTTGAAAATAAGGAATATGAAGCAACAAAGGTTGTTATAAGTTTTTTACTCCACACTGGTCTTTATTTGAGGATTTAATCTATGAGATGGAGATCTTCAGATGAACTGAGGAGGGCAGCAATACACCTTTGAAGCATCTAAGCTGCCGCAAGTCACACAAGAAGAAGAAGAAGTGACCTTTGACCACCAAAATGCAGATACTGCACTCTGCCTTTGGATGACCTTAAACCAGGGGTGCCCAAGCTCGGTCCTGTAGGGCCAGTGTCCTGCAGAGTTTAATTCCAACCCTAATTAAACCCACCTGAACAAGCTAATCAACTCGTACTCTAGGCTACTATGAAAACTTAAGGCGGTTGTTTAGGCAGTTGGAGCTCAACTCGCCAGGACAAGCCGCCCTCCAGACCGAGTTTTGGGCACCCCTGCTTAAACACTATTGCAAAGAAAAGCATATCTACAAACTAAATGTGTTTGTTCAACTTTCTTGTTGTGTTTCTTACTACATGATGATTGTTTTTAATAACTAATAGTTTTATTGATGTTTGCATGTTGTGAATGTTAAAATTGCTCAGTAGTACCCCTGATAGCACATGTAGCCTACATCACGGAGAATGTCTATTGTGAACGTCTGCATTTACAATCGCCGAGTGTTTGCTCAGCTGCAATACGTCTATAGGAGGATGTTTCCTATCAGATGTCAAAGAGACGTTTAGAAAATGTCTTTAAGATTTTAAATTTAGAATGTTTGTAAAACTGACATCTTACAGACGTCTATCAGATGTCTGCTTCTGTTGCTGCCTGGTGTTCTTGTCCAGTTGTCACTTTGCTGAGGAGGCGCAGCTAACTTTGCCTAACAATATAACTTTACCGGAGCCCGCTAACTTTCTGTGTGAGTGTTACGGCTACCAAGGCAGACCGCAGTATCTGCAGTGTCAAAGCCAGAAAAACAAAGCTAGAACACAGTAACATCATTTACTGCAGTTTGCCTTGGTATTAGCTTGGATTTTGTAGTTACTGCAATTTTGACACTCTCGTTTCTCTGAAATGGGACAAAATTTAACTAGGAGACTTTGTCAAGACAGAACAGATGTCACAAAGCCCATTTTAGGACTTAACTCAATTTTGACCAGATGTGTAGTTACTGCGCTTTGCCTTTGGACGGCAGTGTAGCATTCCATCATTTGCGCACCAATGGATCCTCTTGTCACGCTTCAGGTCAGATGAAGACGAGGAAGAGTCACAGTAACAGAAGTCTTTATTAAATCCAACATATACAGGTAGATCTACAAGCAGGTGAAACAGTGTGGTTACAACAACATACATACAAATGAAGAGTACACAAGAGGAACTTAAAGGGGTCCTATTATGCTTTTTCATTTTTTCAGCTTTAGTTAGTCTGTAATGTTTGTTTGAGCATAAAAAAGATCTGCAAATTTACAAAGCTCAAAGTCCAATTCAAAAGGAGATATTTATTTAACAGAAATCACTTTTCAAAACTACAACGAACGACTCGTTTGAACTACAACACATATTTTTCGTGATCACAAATACCGACGAATGGGACGAGACCTGGTTGAGCTGCACTAGAGAAGGCAACCAGTGTTATCACTTTGTCTGAGCAGGGGCGGATTTAGTGAATTGGGGGCCCCAGGCAAAATATAGGAATGGGGCCCTATACATTTGCACACATTTTCCTAGATCAACCTTGAGGTTCCATTTTGTTGTTTTCAGCGTAAGCCTGTGTGCAAAGGCTGTCTAATTATAAACTTTAAAATACATTTATTTTTAGTTGTTTTAACTACAAATTTAAATAAAACTGAAAAAATAATGAAAAGGCAATTATACATTTACACACCTAAAATACATATATCAATAGCATGCTCACAGATGAGAACAAAACTGGTGTTGGATGAAGTGGATTAAAGCCCTGTACGGGTCTCAAATATAGGCCCTAGCCCGTCTTTTTTCCCCTTTTCCCAAAAAAAGCTTATACTAGGCTACTGTTTCAGCTGTTAAAATAGTTCAGTTTTGTATGTAATGGAAAAGTGATTATATTTCGTTTGGTTTTTTTTATAAAGTAAATTTAGAAAAACATTTGGAGTATTTTTTGTTCGTTAAATGTAAGTTTTTTTGTTTTTTTAAGTAAAGGCCAGCGGCAGAGCAGTGATGATCATAGCCTATTACCTATGTTGATTCCTTTAGCCTTCTCAAATCACAGGACTTGCCTAAAATAAATCTATATATAACACGTTAAAGTATATCACAAGTTAGTTTAATGTTAACCTAGAAAATGTGCACTATTGAAGTGTTTGTGCGGAGTGTGGAAGCTGAAGCGTGCTCTGCAGGACAAGGAGGCGCTAGCGCGATCACTTGCATTTTTTTTCTAACAGTGGAAACAACTTAAAATACGCTGTAATTTTTGCTCATAAAGGTAAGAATAATGCAACGTTCGGAACTGTAAAGGTTTTTTTTTTATTTGTGTGCACTCACAATATCAACTAAACGTTGTGCTTTTATAAAATAATCAAACATGATGCGCTTTCTGCCGTCTGTCTTGAACAGGAGCGCTTCACAATGGTGAACCTAAACTCAGACATGATCAAAATATATAGAAAGCTTTAAATTACTACTTTAAAATGAAATAAAATAAACTCTTTCATTATGTAATCCGTGCATTTCTCTCTAAAGGCACATTCAATTAGGAGATGGAGAGTCATTATTTCATCACTATGAAGGTCCGATTATAATTTGCGTTTTATTTTATAATTCCGTACAGTTAAAAAATAAAACACTAAGTATAATGGCATATGTGTAAAACTTTGTCCTATAATTGTATAGCTGCTTTTTTTATTTTTATGTTGCTCTGTTCTGAATATCTTAAAATTTAAAGGATTTGCTGCAAGGCAATTTTGTATGATATGTTCATTATTTATAGTTTTTTATCCATGCAGCAAATGCTTTAAAACAGCTTTAAAATTACTTTATTGCATTCCAGACGCTTTTAAAGTACTTTTCACTATACATTTTATGGGTAGCATGAATGTAAACATTGTCATGAATTCGTTTATTCCCATTTGTAAAATAGCCAACAATTCATTGTGTAGTGACCCGTCTCATATAGCACGGTTTTCTGCTTCTATTTGGTGTAATATTAAGGCTATATGCATAAATTGACTTTGGCATGCAAAAGACTAAATTCATAATTAACGGCATGGGTTAACCGACAGAAATACGGTACACACAGGCCTATAATAACTGCTAGAATGTTTGCGGGGCAAATCTCAGATCAGTCTGAGCGCTCATGGTACTCACAGTGCGTACAGCGCCTACCTTTGCCTAATGGGTAAGTCCGCCCCTGTGTCTGAGACTCGCTAGCTTTCCCAAGGCAGATGAGCTTAGAGTGGTTACAATCATCCGGGTTTAAATCGTGCTCAGATTGATTTGATTTTGAGCAATATTTAACAATATTACCAATTACCCAGCTAACCAATCACAACACACACTGGCCAGCTAACCAATCACAGCACATTTTCGTATTTCAGAAGGTGGGCCTTCGTTTGATACAGGAACTATTCGAGCTGTTCGTGCCAGACTGGGGAGAGAGGTTTTGTTATAATGTAAAATATGTGAAAAATAATATGTTTTTTTCGAACAACCTAGTATGAGAGCCTGCTCTAGTACACCCCCAAAACAAAATCTAGACTTGGTAAAAGAGCATAATAGGACCCCTTTAAAAGGCAAATATGTAATTTTCCCCGCAGCTAGAGGGTGCGTATTCAAAATAAACAAATAGACCAAGGCGTAGTTTGATGACGCCTTGACTGAGTGTGGAATCATGGGAGTTGTCGTCTTCATCCCCACAGCCGATGCAATCTGACGGGACTTTGAAATCATGAAGAAAAAAAAAAAGCAGAAATCATGTTCATGGATGAGCTAAAAAATGCTATTATTAATGTAGTATAATAAGCGGGTGAGGTTAAAGCGTTCGAAGGCGAACGAGGCGCTGAACGAGCGTGACAACGTTTCGAAGCAGCGGAGCTTTTATATGCCACAGTCGAGCGCTTCCGCTGATTCCGGTCATGCGTATGTGGGGTAAAACAGCGCTGTTTTATCATACTAGATACATTTTGAAAGTTCTGTTATAATGCTACTCTGTGAGGTCGTCACCTGTCTAATAAAACGCTTAACATATTAAAGCTTCTTTGGTGTTTCGGAAATCGAGGGGTTATGACGTCATAGGCAGGCGACACTATGGACACGGTCCGTGTCACTAGTTAAATTGCTTATTTCTCTGGATTTAAACATTTTGGGATAATGTAAGTACACAAGTCAGCAAATATATAACACTGTTCTAGTGGTTTTTGGCTATTTTAATAAAAAAAATCTTACACTTTACTTGAGGGTATGTTGCATAAGACTGCCATGACACCTTCCCAATCATGACAAGGAACACATGTCAGAATTGAAGGTTTTTATCATGGTTTTGTCATTCGCTCAGTTATGTAATTTTTAATGCAAAGATGACATTGTTTGAGATGTCTTTGTTATGGGCTATGGTTAGTGGTAGGGGTAGGGTTAGGTCAAATATGTCATATTTGCATTAAAAATGACAACTGAGCGAATGACACTTAATGACATTTGGTCATAAACATGCATAAAACCCTCCTTCATATTCATGACATGTGTCACGTCATGATTATGTATGTGTCATGTCAGTCTTATGCACACCCCTTCAAGTAAAGTGTTACCAAAAAATCTTACATATTGTGCCTTTAAATACACATTGATGAAGAGCTAATAATGAACAGCTGTGATGATTGAGTTGGAGTCCATGGAAACAGATTAGTGGTGGGAAACTAAGACGAAGGAAAAAGGAAACTGACTATGAACAAACTAAAAGTCCATGAAACTGAAACCAAAAGAGACTGAAATAAGCATAACTGTGACACCTCTGCAGTGAATGGGTACCGACAGAATGAGAGTCCAAACAGCTGATAAAGCATCACAACAATCCACACAACTTCAGTCCATCAATTAACGTCTTGTGAAACCAAAAACTGCGTGTCTGTAAGAAACAAATCCATCATTAAGACCTTTTTAAACTTCCAATCGTTGCTTCCGGCTAAAATATAGAGTCCATAATCCATGCAAATGAGTCCGGCACCCATTCACTGCAGAGGATTCATTGGTAAGCAAGTGATGGAATGCTACATTTCTCCAAATCTGATGAAGAAACAAACTCATCTACCTCCTGCATGGTCTGAGGGTGAGGAGTTTTTCAGCATTTTTTTGGTGAATGGTGTTTCTGTAGGATGCATTACTGCAGCACGCGTGCAGGCGTTCAGGGCCGCAGCTTCAGAGACGTACTGTTCTCTGGATACGCTGCAGATGGAGGCATGTTCATGCCCGAGACCATCCCATCACTGTCTCCTGAAACACTGCTCACGTGGAGCCGTCTGTCCTACCAGCAGCTGCTGTGTGAGATCTGCTCCCTCTACATCCCTGAGCAGGAGATACCGCGACGTGATCTAGAGGGTGAGACGCGTCCTGGACCAAACACTCATCAGACATCATGAACCAGTCCAAACCTCCTGCTGTCTGTCTCTGTTTAGGGCTCATTTCGCAGGCGCTGTCTAGCTTCTCCATACCTGAAGCTGTGAGACTGGTTCAGCTGAAGGACTCGCTGTCCATCCTGGAACTGTTTCATGGAGAAACGCTGGCGTTTAAGGATCTGGCCATGTCCTGTACCTCTCAGTTCCTGCAGTACTTCCTACGCAAAGATGGCAAACGGGCAACAATTCTAGTAGGTATGAAGTGACGCCCGTCTCACATCTGCTCTGAAGTCCTGTGTCCTGTGATGGAGATTCAGACATGCAGTTCTTTCAGGTACGTCGGGCGACACGGGCGGCTCGGCCATCAGAAGTGTGTTGGGTCTCAGTGAGGTGGACATAGTGGTGGTCTTTCCCCGCAGACGCATCACCAGAGTACAGGAACGACAGATGACCACCAGCATAGCGGACAACGTCCATGTGTTTGCAGGTAAAGAGTCCGTCGTCTTTTTTTTTTTTTTTAAGAAACTGACTCTTTTATTCATCAAGAACACATTAAATTGATCAAAAGTTACGGGGGGGGGGGGGGTAAAAACATTTATAATCAGTGTTGGGGTAACGCGAGTTACGTAATCAGATTACTTTTTTCAAGTAACTAGTAAAGTAACGCATTACTTTTTAATTTACAAGAGAATATCTGAGTTACTTTTTCAAAAAAAAATTTTTTTCCAATTTATTGATTGACAGCTCTCCTGTCCCCATGTTGAGAGAAATCAGATGTTACTGTAGTTCTAAACTAAATGTAAACATGCATTTACTCATCTCACTTGCATAAAAACAGATTCAGTATTCCTCCAAATTAATAAAAATAATGCAACCCAGAATATGACGCAACATTCAATAATTAAATGTTAAACAACACAAATATCCTTTATGTATTTAATCCCGTTCTATTAACCAATGTCTTTGCTTCTGACCTTCGATGATCCAGTTCAAGCGTACTAATAAGCACAAATTACTCTCTAGACAAACATTTGTGTGTTTTTTTTATTGCTGAAGTGTGTTGAAATGTCTTCGTCTGCATTCTACTGTACAGACTTAAATTTACATTTCCCTTCAGCCTGAGGCTTTTTCATTTCACTTTTGGTGTGAAAAGGCTTTATTTGCCAAAAATCATCAGCATATTATAATGATGTCTGAAGGATCATGTGACACTGAAACTGGAGTAATGATGCTGAAAATTCAGCTTTGATCAACAGCATATTACATTTTCAAATATATTCACATGGAAAAGAGTTATTTTTAATTGTAATAATATTTTAAAATTTTTACTGTATTTTTGATCAAATAAATGCAGCCTTGGTGCACAGAAGAGCCTTCTTTAACATTAATGTATACTTAAAGTTTGTTACATTTGTTTATAAAATCTGTTGTTTCCGTCAGATGTCAGCAGTGTGCCGTGACCCTCTCTGTGTGTTTGTAACTGCAGCTGATGGGACGTCTGACGACATCGATGTTCCGCTGAGGAAACTGTTTGCGGATCCAGACCTGGTGCTACGTCATGGTCTCATGAGTCTGAACTCTGTGAACTGGTCCAGGATCCTGGTCCAGCTGGCACATTTCCTGTTCGCATACCTGCAGCTGAGCATGCCGCAGGCCAAAGGAGACGCTCTGCCCGCGCTGGAGGTGCTGGTGCCCACAGGAGGAGCGGGAAACATCACAGGTGAAGAACAACAAACCTGCCGACGACACCACCCACAATCACAAGAGAGAAGAAGAAATGATGTTTTCATGACAGATAAACATGTTATCTGACAAGATCTTATTTTAATGTTTGATATTGACTCTTTAATATCTACAGTATTAGTTTTACCTGGCTTTTGTTTTTTTTTTGTTTTTTTTTTTAAATTTAAAAAATAAAACAGAGAAATATAAATCCTGCACACGACTCAAGTTTGCATAATATTTTAATGAACAACATTTTGGTCAATTGAAGAGAGAGGACGGTTGATTGACCGAAACATTGTCATTATGATATTTTTGTGATGATGCAAACTTGAGTAGTGTGCAGCATTGATATTTCAATACTTTATATTGCCATTTCATCTAATGCACCAGTGATTGTTTTGGGTGTGCAAAGTGTGGTGCGTTTTTTTTTTTGCTGATTTAAAAAAAAAAAAAATCACCGTATGACTATAATTCTTTATTAATAGAATTGTATTTACTTATTTATCCCTTCATTTATTAAAAATTGAAATAATGCTGAGACAAGAATCACCTGTGAGAATAATGATAATTACAAAGAAACCCAAAATCAAAACTTCCAGATTCATTACACAGTATTGACAATTTGGGGTAAATGTGCCCAGTTGGCATGAAAATAATCTCATGATACAAATCGCTTGATATCCTAAAAATAGGCTTCGTTTTCTTTGTGAAAAATATAATTTCCGATTTCTTTCTTTTGATGTTTGGATGAAATTTGACTTTCACCCAAAGGTTTAGCTGTTTAAGGGTGAGTTTGAATTAGATGCCCTTATTGTCCACAGCAAGAAGTTTTGTAATATGTGGAGCTGTGCGTGTTCCTGGATTTATTGTGAGCAGTTCATCTGTGATCATGTCCTTCTGGGTCTGAATGCTGCAGCCAAGCAGCTGCTATTGAGATGAATGTGAACAGAGAGTCCTGGTATGCTTGGGTTTTATGATTGTTCATCACTGACTGTGTGCTTGTTCAGCTGGATACATCATGAAGCTGATGGGAATCCCTTTGCGTCTCGTGGCCATGGTCAACTCCAACGACATCATCCACCGCGCACTCCAGAGCGGAGATTTCTCGATGTCCGACTCCGTCAAGCAAACGCTTGCTCCTGCCATCGACATCCAGGTGCCGCTGCTCTCAGTGGTTTATTTGTGTGCATGCTGTCTGTGTGTGAATACAGCTGTGAATGTTCACAGGACCCGTATAACATGGAACGTGTGTTCTGGCTACTGTCTGGTCGAGATGGAGCGATGGTTAAGAGTCTGATGGAGGAGTTTCAGAGGACACACAAACTTACTCTTCCTGTGTCACTCCATCAGCAGGTGAACAATAAACTCATTTACATCACCGGCACATACAGCTGTGTCTGATCGCTGTAGTAAAGCCAGTTTATTCACATACACGTTTCAAAGCAGCTTTATAGGAAAAATTCATTAATTACTCACCCTCGTGTTGTTTCAAACCCGTAAGACATTCGTTCATCTTCGGAACACAAATTAAGATATTTTTGATAAAATCTGAGGGCTCTCTGACCCTCCCATAGACAGCAAGGTAACTACAAATCGACAAAGTAGTCCGTGTGACATCAGTGGTTCAACTGTAAAGTTACGAAGCTACGAGAATACTTTTTTGCGCAAAGAAAACAAAGATAACGACTTTATTCCACATTTCCAGTGCCGCCACATGCTCGTGTTATGATACTGTCGTGAACGCGCGTCAAATAGTGACGAAAATGTGGAATAAAGTAGTTCTTTTTGTTTTCTTTGTGCAAAAAAGTATTCTCATAACTTCATAAAATTACAGTTGAACCACTGATGTCACATGGACTACTTTGTCGATCATCTTGGTATTTTTCTGGACCTTGAACGTGGTAGTTACTTTTTTGTCTATGGGAGGGTCAGAGAGCCCTCAGATTTCATCAAAAATGTCTTAAATTGTGTTCCGAAGATGAACGAAGGTCTTATGGGTTTCAAACAGCACGAGGGTGAGTATTTAATGACAGAATTTAAATTTTTGGGTGAACTAACCCTTTAATGTTTATAATATCTTCATGCCTTATAGTCGCATATAGCATATTAGAGCTGGATGTTAATAGAGTTACATTTTCCACTGTAGTTGTGTGAGGTGTTGGCATCCGGGTCGGTGTATGATGACGGGATACTGGAGGCTATGAGGAGAGGTTGGCAGGACAATCACTATCTCATCTGTCCGCATACTGCTGTAGGCGTGTGGCAGCACTATCACACACCCATCAGACCCGGAGAAAACAGGTCACACACACATGCACACGCTTGACTTATAAGACTATATTTTGTTTAGACCTGAGCCTGTCATATAATTTATCCTTTAATCTCTAACTCTAGTTGTTTTTTTTAATGTGAGGACATCCTGCAATGTCTCCAAAGGCAGATTTAGTCAGATTAATATAGACAAAATGTGCATATCTGTGAAAAAGGTGACGATGGGGGGGATTTCAAAGAATTTTTTTCTTCCAAAAATTTCTTGGAATCTGCAGCTGAAAGAGAACTACATGTTGTTGAAACAACACCAATGTCTATTTTAACATCCTAAACTGTACAATGATTGTTAAAAGCTATGATTTAAGGGCCGTTCACACCAATACTGTAACAATAAAGATATAGTTTTCAAAATAGTTCTAAATGTAAAAGATTAGCGAGACCACACCACAACTGTAACGATAACAGCACAGAGGAACAATATCGTTAGAATCACTTTTACAATGATTTTTCCTGCTGAATGATAAAAACATTGACAGCCAATCAGAATCCATCCTGCTTAAAGCGCTTGAGCAATTAAAGTGGCAGATGACAAAACTGCAGCTTGTGCTGCTTATGATAAAAAGAACGATATCGATGCAAAACACTAATATAGTTATCATTACCATTATAATCATCTTTATAGCTATCATTCTTGGTGTGAACGGGCCTGTTACAGTTCAAATAATGCAAGTTTTGATTAAAATAATACCGATGATTATCTTGATAAAATATAGTATAATAAATACTGAATATATTGTTATTATAATTATCATTAATCATAAATTATTACATATGTAAATTAATTTGCCTGAACAAAACTGGCATACGGGCTAAATGAAAATTCCCTAAAAGTCACTCTTTGATGGTTATGGAAAAGCAGAAATACAGCGGTTACCCCAGTACACAAACCAGCGCTGCGTTACTAAATGTCATATGGAGGATAGATGAAAAGAAAATTCTATCGAACCTTTTCTGACAACATTCAGTTCCCCTCAGAGATTCATTCATAATAAAAACTCCTCGGATTTGCACTAATCTTGTGAATGACCTATTTCAGTGTCAGAGCTGTGAATTTCATTGCGATGCGATTTCAATGAAATGAGTTTGCAGGTCTGATTTTGTCTGATCTGTAGCTCTGCTGGTGAAGTTGGAGCATGTAGGCATGTATAAATCACAGTAACTATTGTGGCAGTAACTATTCTTCCTGTTTTTTTGACGAATTGTACAGTGTAATTTAAGCCAAAAGCTCTTTGTACTCAGATGCTGCATAGCGACCGCATCACCTGCCAAGTTTCAGGAGGTCGTGCAGAAGGCTGGTTTGACCCTTGACCTCCCTGAAGCAGTGCAGGCGTTAGACACGCTGGAGACGCGCTATGAAGTTCTGGAGCGATCAGACGACTGGGAGTCCAAGCTGAGACGACACATAGAGTCCATCAGCTCAATGAGACGACTCGGAGCAGCAGCAGAGACCAGAGATTGACATGAAGATGATTTGAAGAGCATTTAAAATGCATGAGTATCCGATTTGTTTTCAACACCTGAAAGACTCGCAGCACTTTTTGATCATGCACCTGTTTTTTTTTGTTGTTGTTTTTTACAGTTCTGGCTCTTCTTCCTAAGATTGTGATCATGATAATCTAGTGGTGTAATTTTATAGTATGCATGAAGGCAGAGTTCAAGTCCTGATACAATATTTTTTATAATGAACCAAGCAAAATTGCAACTGAACTTGACTGCCAGTGATTGCCCAGTGTTTTCATGTGAAGAACACTGTAATCGGCTTTTAGATAATACTGTTTCATGGGAAAAACCCACCTCAAATAAAAATAACTGTTATTATTTATAATGAAACTTTACTTAACTTTCACTGTAATAATTATTGCAGTGTGTTCAGACCCAGTTAAATAGTTGAATTATCAATTGAACTTGAGAACATGCAGTTTTAATGCCTTTACTGCTGCTATTCCAGAATAGTAAGGATATTAGAAGTCCTGCATTGATTGAGTCTTCTATAGAAACAAATCTATTGAAACCATCAGCAGCACAAGGCTGAACTGCACATTATCACTGTGTTTAACTGCACGGTTTGTTCTCCGTACTCCTTCAGAGAAACGCACCACACTTGCGACTTGCGTCTTGCGTCTTTTGACATGCAGAGCAGTGGGTCCCCAGGACTGGAGTTAAGAACTACTGCATTAAATGATAAACCTCTTCGGTTGTGTTGTGTCGGCAAATTAATATTTTGTAAATTTTGGATGGATTCCTTAAACCACCGGCATACAGCAACTCCTTGTTTCTGCATGAATCTCATAGGCTAAATTATATTTTGTCTTTAAACTGCAACAACTTTGTGGCACTATTATACCTAGAATAGTTGTGAAACTTAATTATGCAAAAGTAAAAATATTTCTCTTTTGTCTTTTTGGCTCAAATCGAGATGTGAGTTCTGACGATTTTGATACAATTAGTCTTCTGCCTATAAGTCTATTTGTATATGTCAGTATTTTTAATTGTTTTGAATAAATGGCATAATCTTACTGTGAATATCTTCTTAGAAATGCTCATGCAACTGTTAGGTGTGTGTGTGTGTGTTGTGTGTGAGAGAGAGAGAGAGAGAGAAAGAAAGTGTGTGTTTAACTTAAGGTGATTTAATTGTAGTATAAGTGTTTTAGTGGAGATGAGCATTTGGACTTTGGTTATTATGGTGATTATAGTGGTTATCTCCTGCCCAAGTGTTCAGGCTTGAATAAACTCCACTGACCATAAACTTAAGCAGTTGACACCTGCATCATGGTGGCCTTGTGATGCTTCACCTGACCTGCAGAGGTCAGCAGGGAGTCAACATTTTGCTCTCTGAATCGCAGGTACCTTCTGACTAGTGATGGAAAGTCTGGTTCTTTTCCGCGAACCAGTTCTTTCGGACAGTTCTTTTCAATGAACTAGTTCAAAAAACCGGTTAATCAGTTCTTTTACGCCCTAACGTAATGACGTCATTCGCGATGACGTAATGATATCAAGTCTATCGTCCCGGGCCGGGAATGAAAATACACATTCAAATATATAAAGTCAGTAATCATAACTTCAGTCAGTTAAAACATCATAATCATGATCTGAAAAGTTTACAATTAAGTTTTGCAACTAAGCACCCAAATACCGAAACAGGCAGTGATGTGCATACCAGGATTTAAGTCTTGAAGATATAAAGTAAATTAATTTGTTGTCATCAGTGCAGAAACCATAATCCGCTTACTATACATAATCCATTGCGATTTATTTGATATTAAATAAACTTACGTTTCGCCAGATTGCCCTTCATTCAAGTCTTCGGTTTACTCGCGCTCATAACATTAGCACAGAATCAGTTGTCCAAAAGAACTAGTTCAGACGTGCTGTGTCAGTCATTTGGCGCTTTTCCCCTGCATGGCTCGGTACGGTTCACTTTTGGGAGATTTTCCACTGGGTACAGTACCTGGAACCTGGTACTTTTTTTAGTACCACCTCGGTTGGGGTTCCAAGTGAACCGAACCGTTACCAAAACATGACGTGTAAACTCTGCTGATCACGGATTGGCCAGAGAGAATCGTCACTACCACTGAACTTGCGACACAAACACAACAGAACCGCTAGATTTAAATCAGCACAGCCAGCGAAGGATCGAACACAACTGTTTTGAACAAGCGCACCTTTTTTAACAACCAAAAAGGGGCGTTTCGTTGGTCTGTTGAGGAAGTAACACGATGTTCCTCTCGTTGATAGAGAGGAGCGGATCCAGAGAGCTGGATGGGGAAAAGTTTTTCAGGAGTCGCGGCAATAGAGGTGGCGCAACTATAACGACGTGAATAATCCTGCCCATTTTAAAGCGGTACTGAACTGCAGTGGAAAGCAAACCGAGCCGAACCTTGTTGTGTCGTACCATACTGAGCCGTGCCGAGCCGAGTCGTACCACACAGTGGAAAAGCGCCAATAGTAGGCAATCTGTTCGGTAGCTTCACGCTGAATCACGCATGCGCAGTATCATCAGCTCACCGGTTCTCAAATCGGACACGTCCGAAAGAAAACGGAATCTTGGTTTCACTTACTGTGATCCGAAAACCGATTGCAACCAGTTTTGACTGGGAAACGGTGTGACGCGCTTAACGGCAAGCTGGACTCACGTCCACGATCAGCGACTCTACTAGTGTCATTGTTCTCTTACTACAAACTCAATTTGTGAATGTGTCATCGTTAACTATAATTACAGTACAGGCATTTCATAAATCATCCCTTATTCCTATTAAACATAGAGTCTTAATTATTGTTCAACTTCCCTGACAAACACCTTTGGCCTATAACCTAACAGAATCTTCAACTGAACAAAGTACACAGATTAGATACATTCATCTTTTAAAAAAAAGTAAAATAAAATATATTTATATTATCACACTTTCTGATGTTTAACAAAATACTTGGATAACATGCTTTTCGTTCTTGAAAAATTACACGCATGCGCAGTATTATCAGCTCATCGGTTCTCAAATCGGATGTTTCCGAAAGAGACGGTTCTCGGTTCAGTGTACTGGTGTTCCGAAAACCGATGCAACCGGTTCTTGATTCGAGAACGAGAACCGCTCCAGCAGTAAGCGTGTATGTTCGTTAGCCGACTCGCTGCACACATGCTCTGCTCGTGTTCATCTTCAGTTCTCTCGTCACAGCAGTTCAGTCAGTGTACTGTTTGAGTAAATGAATTACTCCAGGATATTGGTTTATTTCGACCCAGAGGGAGTGTCCGCCACGTTAAAAAAAGTGAATAATTTAAGTAATTTGTGGATTAATGCTTACTGGAGACGAGAACCGTTTCAAACAATTCAGTCCGATTTGGTTCACCAGTTCACTAAGAAGAACCGGTTAAATCGAACGATTCGTTCGTGAACCGGACATCACTACTTCTGATCTCCTCACACATCCAGTTTGTTGTTTCCACATTTGTCTTTTTTCTACACCATCTTTGAGTAGTTCTCAACAGCCCAACTGTGAGTGTTGCCACTCCAACTCCAATAAGTGCAGTTCCAGAGACATGCACAGACAATGATTATGGACGTGCAAAATGTGCACGAGACTAGAAAATGTGGGCTGCAGATGATGGTGTGGTGTTGTGTTTAATCAGACCTGGTGACACGAGAGGGAAAAAGAGGGCATTGCCCCCCCCCCTCCCCAGATCTGATTTGTGCCCCCTCAGTTTAATTTTTGTATTCATGGCATGGCCATGACGTGTTTATAGGTTGTGGTTAGGACAGACATGTAACCTATTAAATTATATATTTGCAAATAGATCTAGTTCTTAAACTATTAAATTTTAGTTCTTAACCGTGGTCACGTTCTAATGCTGCTTTCCAGTTTCAAAAACCTGTCGAACGAAAGTGTAATTTTTGGAGAAAGCAAAACCGAACACTGGACATGGAGAACAAAAGCATGCATTGTGCTCTAGGGAACATTCAAGCCATGGTAATGATTAGAGGGCTGCATTGAGTTTGGAATCCCAAACAGGCGGTTTCACTGCTGTGGGCGCCTGGGCGGTCAAAAAAACTAGGCTTGCTGCGGTAGTTGGTGTTACGCGGTGTTTGGTCGTATGCTAATAACTGTCGTTTTGCTTTTTTATGGAAATAAAAATCTATTAGTGCACGCTACAATTCTAAGTCTGCTCTATATCATACAGCCAAGGTTACCAGGTCTGCGTGACAAAACCTGCCGAATGGCCAGTCAAAACAGTCCAAAGTAGCGCAATGACCATATCCCAAATATCAAAACTCATATAGGCCTATGTCATTTCCATAAAATATTTTACAGTCACTGTTATGCATATTGATCATAAACACAGCTCAAAGGCTTCCTACCAGTGGGCCTCCTTCACAAAGCTTAAAATATAGCACAGATTTATCATCGGTGGAATGCAAAATATCTCAGTACAAGCATTTCAGGGAAATGCAATTTAGGCAATATTTCAAACCTTTAAACCACGGGAGAAAAATCAACCGCGGGAAAAGTATCCCCTGCATCCAACACCAGCAGCGGGAGTCAGATTTGACTGATCACGGGTTGAGACGAGAGTAAGGAGAGATGACTAACAAGACCATGCTGGATTTGCTGCTCAACCATGCTGGATTTGCTGCCTGAGCTCATTGGCAAATATCTTGTAAAATGTGCTCTCTTTAAGCGATCAAAAAATTAACAGCGAGTGCTCATTCAAAAGCGATTTCAACACTTCGCATATTAATAGCGACTCCCTGAACGCCAAAATATTATAAAACATCATTAGAAGTATCCTGCAGAAGAGTAGATTGACCCCGGTGTTGTAGCAAATTAGCTCAAAGGGAATATTATAATATTATAATGATTATAATACTAATACATATTTGATGTAGATCTTAGAATTAACTTGTAGCAGACTCAATATTACAATTTGTTTTATCGGTCCATCCAACGAGCAGACCATATAATGGCATTTACACAATTCTGAAAGATTTATTTTCCTGGCAAGCTAAGAATAGATTTCAGACGTATGCTAGTACTGGCAGTAAGTAGCATGTAGAAAGGATCACATTCATTGACTTTGAACTGTGAGCAGTAAACAGAGACAATTCATTGTGAATATAAGGGATTTAATAAATGAAACTATAGCCAACATACAACTAAATTAAGCAAAACACATATACAGAATGAAACAAAGTAAGAAAAAGAGAGAGAATAGAAAAGAATGGCAGTATTTCACATCAATTAACCACAACCTATGAAAGAATCAAAAATCACCTTAAAAGGGTCTCAAACTTAAACACGCATCTAAATATTTGTAAACGGTTACTTGCATTGGCTTTGTTGTTGAACAAGAGTCCAGATGCGGTAGACAATGGAGGTTCTTGATGATTTCTTTAGGAATGAGCTGGAGGTTTTCCTCTGGTTCTTCTGAGCTGCGGACGGTCCAGAGCGAATGTACAAAGTTACTGGAAGTATAATAAAACAAACGCAGGAAATCAACTCGAGGAGAGTTTTGAGGGGTCTTGGAGCGTGTCCGTCGACATGAAGAAGGGGGGTGTGATGAGCAAGATTAGTGCTGAGTAATGGATCTTTTAATAAGTTGCCTTGTCACACCCAACTTTGGGTGGATCTGGCCATGGGCCACAGTGTGAATTTTTGAGCGGGCAGAAGTTTGTTTGTCTCCTTTATGGATCTTTGCTGTTTTCTGGCGGTCTGGCGGCATGGTGCAGTTTTACCCAAAATATAGTATGAATAGTATGATGCATTTCACGCTCACATAGTGTACATCATTGCTTGAGGAATAAAGAGCAGATCATTTTGATACCAAGAAAGAAACATCTAGAAGATATTAAACCAGAGATACACTCATATACCTGATTATAAGCATTTAGAGCTTAACTAATACAAATAAAGAGTGGTAACAAGGCTAATATAATAGGGAAACATACAAGCAACACATGCATATACCAGATACATTTGTAACTGATTAATTGTAGTCTAAATAAAGAAAATGTCTTTATGTGTGTGTGTTATGTATATTGTGAGTATCGGGGTAGTTCACTGGCCATCAAACATTTGGTGCCTAGACGTCCAATGTCTCCCAGGACATTGGAATGTGTTTGAAGTCAGATGGGGGAGACGAGAGCGGTGAACTGTTTAGCATCTCTTTGATAGTGGGGGGAACCATTGGAAAATTAGCACCCATATAAATGTAGAATGTGGGGCCATGTCTGTAATTTATTTGCAAATGTCAAAAGGCTAAAAGGGTCTCTAAGACATAAAGCGTAAACAATCATCAATGATCCTAAGCAGATGCGACAGCTGTACAGAAAGGTGGGATCCCAAAGGTGCCAGGCTGTATTGAGCTCACAGGAGTTATCACCCAGCTAATCTGGGAGGCTCAAGAAGGTGGAGGCAATCTAGCAGTGCTGTGGCTCAACCTTGCCAATGCTTATGGGTCAATCCCGCACAAAGTGATGGAAACCTCACTGATCCGACATTATGTTCCAGAGAAGATCAGGGACCTTGTTTTGAACTATTACAACTGCTTTAACTTGAGAGTCCCCTCTGGATCAACAACATCCGCATTTCATAGCCTGGAGTAAGGATGTAACGATTACCGGTTTGACCATAAATCATGATAAAAATTCCCCACGGTTAGTATTACCGTTTCATCTTTTAATTATCATTAAACCGTATTAAATTACCGCGATTTGAACAACTGGCGATAAATAAATACTGTCCAGCATAAAGCACAGTCTCATGTGCGCACAGCACGCAGAGTAGTTTCGTTTTGAGTGTAAACAGGGAGGAAAAGCTGGGAGGTTTTAAAAGAGTGCTAAGGGAATTATACAAATTAATATATTAATTAATTATATGAATGTACCTCTGAAGGTTCTGACTGTCTTCAGAAACGATTCGATGGCATTTTGTTTTCAATTATATTGTTTTAGTGATTATGCAAACAAAAAGTAATTTTGTTTGTTGTTGGTTGAATTTTAAATTGAGTAGCAGTGATTTATCGGTCTGTTAAGTTTTTTGAACATTTACAGCACATTTTAACAATACCGTGATAATACTGATAACCGTGATAATTTTGGTCACTATAATCGTGATAAGAAATTTTCATACCGTTACATCCCTAGGCTGGAGAAAGGAATAATCACAGGGTGCACTACCTCAGTGATCTTGTTCCCCTTAGTTATGAATATGCTAGTTACGTCAGCAGAGTTGGAATGCAGAGGCCCACTTACCCAGTCAGGTGTGCGACAGCCCCTGATCAGAGCGTTTATGGACGATCTGACGGTAACTACAACATCTGTACCAGGCTGCAGATGGATCCTCCAAGGCCTGGAATGCCTCATCAGTTGGGCCCGAATGGACTTTAAGCCAGATAAGTCCCGATTCCTTGTGAGGAAGGGAAACGTAACCGATAAGTTCTGTTTCTCCCTCGGAGGAGTGCAAATTCTATCAATCACAGAGAAGCCAGTTAAGAGCCTGGGAAAAGTCTTCAATAGCACACTTAAGGACACAGCCACACTTCGTGAAACTGGAAAACAGTTGCACGCCTGGAATGCTATAGTGGACAAGTCAGGGCTGCCAGGGAAGTTCCTCTTCTCCTGGGGCCTGAATGACACCCCTGCATGCCCCCATGCCAAAAAAAGAGGACCCCTGGAGCACATATTAAGCTGCTGCCCTAAGGCCCTGGGAAAGGGGCGTTATTGGTGGCGCCACGATCAGGTGCTAAGGGTAATCGCTGGAACTATCAGCACAGGGATCTCTCTCAGCAAGCACCAGCAGCCAGCACAGCGGGCAAACGCATTTGTTAAGGCTGGAGAGAAACCACCAGGGAGCAGGAACTCAGCAGGTGGACTCCTGGCAACAGCTCGAGACTGGGAGCTAAAGGTTTACCTGGGAAAGCAGCTCAAATTCCCAGAAACCATAGCCACGACTAAACTTAGGCCTGATATGGTCCTACTGGAATGGTTCTACTGGAATTATCTGTGCCCTGGGAAGACCAGATGAAAGAGGCATTTGAACAGAAGAGGCCAAGTACGAGGAGTTGGCAGGCAAATGCTGTAACGGGATGGAAGACCCGCTGCCTCCCCACTGAGGTTGGCTGCCGGGGTTTGCCGGCCAGTCGTTATGCAGGGCCCTTAAGTACTTGGGAGTCCGGGGACTGCACAAGAATAAAGCCATCACGAATATCATGGATGCCGCTGTGAGGGCATCAAGATGGCTGTGGATCAAAAGGGGCGATCCGTGGACTATACAAGCTACCTAGACACAAGTCGGGACTGATCACCCCTGGCTGGGTCGCCTGATGTTGAAAGACCCGAAACACCAGATGACCCCAGATTACATCAGTGATGATGTGCCTAGGGCGCACCTGGAAGGTGTGTGTCAAAACCAGAATGTTTGCAAGTGTGGGCGGGAGTGAACACAAAAATCATGGGAGCGGGCGGGAGTAGGAAACAGTAGGAAACAGCCCCGTGCAATGCTCTAGATGTGACTGATACCAAGTGGCCAAAAAGCATCTGTCCCTCCCTCCAAAAACAGTTTGAGGGTATGATTTCAGAACTGGCTGGTGAGGATTTGCACTGTTTTTTGAGTGTGTGTAATGGTGTTTTTGACAACATCAGAAGCTGCTGATGAACTTGACCTCATCGCCGCAAATGGATGAGGTGGTAGCTGTGTCCTGGTGAACTGAAGTCGTTTTCTTTTGTCATTTCGGAACAAGACATCTGTACATATTGTGTTTTGTCAGGCTAAAGTGCACTTGTTGTTCACTTTTCACACAAAGTTCACTTTGGAGCCAGCCTGCCTAGCAAGCTCGGTTTTTGGACCTCAACTCTAGACAGCTAGATAGAAATCGCAAGTATTTTTCTGCATAGTTATTTGTTTCAAACATGCTTCCTCTTAAGGGTTCATTGGATGCTTTTGATACAATGAGAGAGAAGGCCAGTGGGATTTTTTTGTCCATGATAATTTACACTCTCTGAAAAGACATAGAACTTGCTAAAGTGTTCACATCACATCACTTATGACCTTGTAACTGAAAAAACTATACGGAGTTCACAAGCAGCTTTTGTCTGTGACACTTGGATGTGTTGTCATTAACTAATCTTGTCTTAACAGAGATAACCAGCATGATGTCATAAAAGGTGAAGGTTTGCAAAACATTCGACAGGATAAAGTGAACAGTGAAGTGCCATACATTTACTGTTTCAACCAGAGCCGATCCTAGACTTCTAGGGGCCCTACGCAAAATTGTGTCAGCGGGGGGGTTTGGATTATGAATGACAAGTTATGAATGAATGAAATGCCTTTGTCCGCTTGAGAAACGGTATCTCTTATGCGGCTCGGTACGCTTTCAACTAGTTTTTTTTGTTGTCTCGAGTAAGACACTGTATGACATTCACGTTACATAATTTGACTGATTTTTACGTAGAAATGGCGACAGCGCACCGCATTAAAAGAAATGACGTAAGCGGTTTTCATAACCGCTGGCCAAATTCAAAAACAAAACTAAAATGAAATCTTTGAGAGCAAGGGGGCCCCCTGGTGTTTCGGGGGCCCTACGCAGCTTGCGTACTTTGCGTATAGGGAGGATCGGCTCTGGTTTCAACCATCAATTGCATTTGGTGGTGGTGCGCGCAATGTCATTGGACAACATGCCAGAGCGTTTTTTTCAGTGTGTGACAACCTGTATAAATTTGTTAATAAAACAACAGTGGCTGCTCAGTACAATGGCAAAATGACTTCTTGATCAAAGTTGGACTGAAATCTGAAATGGATTTCAAATTCGTTGCTTTGATGGTACTTAAAATTCTCCTCCTCCTTGACCCCGCAAACAAGATCAAAGCAAATTATGGCCTAAAACTTGTGCATTGTGTGTGAGCGCATTCAGAATCTCAGTTGTGAGTTTGAAGCAGTGTCGGCACAATGCAATGATGAGCAACAAGCAAGTTCTTCCAAATGGAGAAAATCCATGAGTAAAGCAGTTTGTAGTTGAAAGTTCCGTTGGACAGAGCAATGAAGCAGATGAGACAGAATGTAAAAACTAAATATGCTTTGAAGCAATGAGTCAATGAACACAGCAGCTCGTTGGTCCAAGCACAAGAAGATAGCAGCTCTTCTAAAAAGGTAGGATGTCTATCATTACGCTGTGTTTAAACGTTGTTAGTCTGTGTGTCTGGTTACTGTCAGGCAACTTTTGTGACACCTTTGTTGTGTTGCAGTTGCATATGGAGTGTTTTAGGGAGCGCTGCATTCAAAATCTCTCCTATCTGTGTGTATTCATAGTGTAAAGTTAAGTGCCCTAACATTTTCACGTGCCCTAAGTCATTTCGTCCTGCAACCGGGCCCGTGTCTAATGCAGGTCTACATCATTCATTCTTGGCAAGTAAATTGCACACCACTAAGTGCATCTTAGCATCTGCATTGCAACACCTTTGCATAGACAAAAATCACTGACATTATCTGCTGAAAATGTACAGATCTACTAGTCTCTGGTTGAATGTGTGGGCGTGATGAAATGCACTTAAACAGAGGAATTCTCTCAAGAGTTTAATAGCTGCACAAACGTACAGTCAAGCTATCATCAATACAGCACTACTAATATCTGCTTCTATGTATTAGCTATACAAAGTTGGTTTACAAAAATTTGGTGATGAGTCATCGTGATTGGTGGTCAGCTCCTCCTGAGATGATGTCACAATTCTGTGAGCATTTCATTGGTGGAGTCTGAAGGGGTGGGCGTGGTTTGACAGTTGCAGCAGCTTCAGCAGAAGATCTTGGCTACTGGCAGGTTGAGTGGTGGCTGGACCGTCAGCGTCCCCATTCGCACACGACTGATCCATACTGCAGCCCTCTGATTTACGTACAAAATAATCAATTATATTTAGCTGAATACACATCAGGACAAGCAGAGTACAACAGTTTGGCTGCAGATGTAAAATTCCATTAATTTTCTCTCTCTCTCTATATATATATTTATTGTTGTCTTATCACATAAATCATATCATTATTAACACAACTTATGAAATCTCTTGTTTTCTTTCTTCAAATAGTAATTTATGCCCACCACACAGTTTTTCTCTTTTATCCCCTCTAATCCCTATTAGCATCCCATCACAATCATTTTATGATTTCTTTGCATGATAATAATTTGATTAGCCATGATTACAAATCTAAATTTCAGCTCAAAAGTTATACTTAAGTGAAGGTACATACTGAGTGAAAGGTTTACTCAATTAAAAGTACAAATATCAAGCCCAAAACATACTTGAGTGAAAGTAAAAAAGTTCAACTTTAAATTTTATTTAAGTATTAAAAACTAAGTAGCATAGCAAAATTAAAATGAGAGAAGAGATTCTTCTTTAATCATTTAATCATTTTAAACTGCTCAAAATATTATGTCAGACAGACAAGTTTTGGGATGGAAAAGCACATTAGCTTTCTCAATATGCCTCTTTAGATTTTATCATCACAGAAATTTCCTTGATAAAAGTACATGCTTTATGGTCAAAAACAAACATCATTGGTTCATCATTTGTCAAGCATGCATGTTTGAGCTTTCATTTATTATATTTGATGTGCATGAGATGGTAGAAAACAATCTGCAAAAATGTAATGAATACTTTTCAAGTTAAAATTGTAAGGGGTAAAACTATGTTTTTTCTTCAAAAAAGTATTCAAGTAGTCTGTTTAAATTGCACTTGAGTAAAGTTCAAAATCTCCCTAAATATACTTTAATAGAGTAATCAGGTATTTTACACCTCTGTCTATAATATAAATGGGTAAAACTAACCTGAGTCACAGCAGACCCCAGGAGCAGCGCAGTGTCCTTCATAACCGCACGCTTTCCCAGACACTTCACATGGAGAAGGAAGAAAATCTTCCTCCAGACAGCGGAGTGTTTCTGGAGAGCCAACCAAGCAGCCGATACCTTCACCACAGCAGATACTGGGACCAAAACACCGACCATGATCGCCGGGACCACATGACAAACACTGCAGAGAAGGAGGAAATTAAAGCTCAATGTTCAGTTTCAGGCCAAGAAGTTCTCATGAATGAATGAATGAACACACCTGTCGAGACGGCCAATCCTGTACGGCTCGTTTGCCGCCGATGGGGCAGTTAGAGATATAACAGGCTGAACAAATGGACAGCAGACACAGCAGACCAACCACTGAGAGCAAACCTCCAGACATATCTGTGCCAGAGACACAATAGTAACACAACAGACTCTAAATATAACAATACTTTTAAGTAAAGATGCAGTACTTACTTTACCAAGGCTGAAATTGAGAGCTAGTGAAGCGATTTAGCTTTTAAGCAGCAATGTTCATTTGTACACTGTAAGAAGACTCTTTTATACCTCTTTGCTGCGTGATTTTATCACATTATTCCCTGTTAGCTACAATCAAGGAGCCTTAACCATCTAAATGATAATGATGTGACCTGATTAGGTCAGTGAACTGGTCATTATATTATCCAGTAACAGGGATGTGTGTCATTAACGGCCCGTGATCTGGCATAACATCAGACAGGTGAATGGCAGCCATAATTTAACACATGACTGTTTATTGTGTAAATTCATTCTTAAAAAATAAAGTTTCTGAAACTGAGGTTTTCACAGCGATGCCATAAAAGAAGCATTTTGGGTTCCCAAACAACCTTTCAGTGAACAGTTCTTTAAAAAAAAGTTTTCTTATTGTGAAGAACATTTTAATAATCTAAAGAACCCTTTTCCACTAAATAAACTTTTGTGGAATGGAAAGGTTCCATGGATGTTAAAGGTTCTTCATGGTACCATTAATTCCAATAAATAACCTTTCTTTTTAACAGTGTAGCTCTTTGACTTCATGCATTGGAACAGCATAAAGTTATATCTCACTTCTTAATGTGAACAAAAATTAAAAATGTGCAAAAATGAGCAAACATGTTGGCCATTGCTAAGTTTCAGTTATATAGAGTGTAATGTTAAAGTATGGTGATCAGATTAGCCCCTAAACTATTACTCTTGCTGTGTGTTTTAGTTGAATGAAACCACTCCTTTTCAAGACAAATATGCTTTGGATATTTGAACTGTTGACTAACTAGTCAACAGTTGTTAGAATCCACTATCAAAGCTCGTAGTGTCTCAGATCGGATCCAGGTGTTCCCCATGGCTCGGTGCTCAGCCCTCTGCTGTTCATGCGAAACACCCTTGACTATGTCGCAGGCATCTGAACAAGCATATCATCAAAATGACTGATAAATGTTGAGTTCAGGAAGACTTCTATGACACATTCATCCCTGCATGTGAAGCCTGTCACAACCATATGTTCTGCAATGTATCTGTTAGAGGAGGAGAAATTACAGTATATTAAATGAGGAGAGAACTGACAATAAATCATTTGGCATGGTCTTAAATTCATGACATGTTCTGACATGTTCAGATGTAACTCGTGGCAGAGTAATGAGCCGCTTGACTCAAGGGAATAATGAGCGCTTAAGTGATTAGTCTGTAGAGTCACATGCTAATAAGAGAATTGTCACATTTAACACGTCCTTTCTGCTTTTTATTCATTCATCTCTGATTAGCCTTTACTAGGTCACATATCCCATTGATTTAATCTAATTATAGAATTATTTCCCTGGGTCAACATACTGATGGAAAGTCACACTCTGCTTTTACCACATGAGTTGCAGTTATTATTGGTTCATTTGAACAGAGGAAATATAGCAGCTGAACATAGTTTGGACACAATGGGAACTTTCTGGTGTGATAAAATGTTTCATATTATTACACCAGACATTTTTTGCTAATGAAATTGATCTCCAACAGGATTTGTCTACACTGTGTTCTTGTGTACAAAAAAAAAAAATCAGTTTTAATACAAAAAGTACTTAATACTATTTAGATTCATTACTAAATAAATTAATACTAGTATGATTAATTAATAAATGCAAATGCACAACAGCTGTAATTTTGTCATTGTAAACTGAAAAGGCATCAATGTCTGAAAGTCGATTCTTTCTGTGGCAACATTTTATAATCTAAATTATGGAATGAATTAATAGTTGCATGGCAAAAAATATATATGCATTGTAGTGATAATGTCAAGTTTAATATTCGAAAGCACAGCGATCTGTTACAGTCCTGAAATGTCACACTTTTTCTCATGCACAAATAATTTTCCTTTTGCACTCATGCAATCAGCTGCAATCTGCTGTAGATGAGATTGATCACACTGGATCTACAGGAAAAGGACAACGTCAACACTGATGGACTGATTAGACCAGTGGACACAAAACTCGGTCCTGGAGGGCCGGTGGTGTACTGCAAAGTTTAGCTCCAACTTGCCTCAACACACCTGCCTGGAAGTTCCAAGTATACCTAGTAAGACCTTGAGGTAGACGGGTTTAGGTGGTGTGATTAGGTTGGAAGTAGGGACTGCACGATTTGTACCAAAATCATAAATTGTCGATTATCCTGAAATTGTAATCGCGATTATTAATTACGATTATCACAATTTACATCGAATGATGTTATATCATTGTTTGAAGCAACCGCATGCCATAATTTCAGATGAAAACAAACAAGCTGAAAACGCTCAAACCGAAAAACCTTTATTGCATTACTGTAGTATTAAGCCTCAAATGGCATCTTTTCATTGGATTGGTTTTGTTATTTAAATAAAAAAAAGGTTAAAAATATGCATTGGTCAGTATATGTCAACATTAAAACTAACACATTAAAACATGACAAAACTCTAAGCTAACATGTAAAAAAAAACGATCTTAAGTCACACAGAATAAACATGAGTGGACTTGTATGAAGTTAAATTGCGCGTTGAATCGATTGACAGTATTGGTAGACATCTCGTAGTTGTATCGCGCTGTAAATTCGATAATTGTGACCCTAGATGGATGATAAGCTCTGCAGGACACCGGCCCTCCGGGACTGAGTTTGGTGACCCCTAGACACATGGTGTAATTACAGGAGCTATATCAGTAGTGTTCTTCTTCTTCATACATATACGGAACAAAAATGTGAGCATATAAAACCTAAAACGAATAATAAGTATAATAACGAAATTATATAATTATTTTAAATAATAATAAAAGAATAAATTCTTAACTTTTGGATCATGATTATGAAAAAATATTTACAACAAAACAAGAAATCTGAAGATATAATCCTTAAACTAGAGTACAACACATCAAATTATTAGGCAAAGGGAGTGTGCGTTTGGGAACAATCGGTTTAGAAGTAGCTAATCAATCGATCTATAATAGAGATCAGTGGAAGTAATCAATATTTTTGATCAGGTCTGGTGACGCTAGTGGCGCAGAAATGAGATAACTGACCTTTAATACTAAAGTTAGATTTTTAAATGTTTTTTTATGGCTCTAACATTTAGCTATATTGTGTTATTTTAATATTATTATATATATATATAGATTTAAAAAAAAAATGTTTTTAACGAATGCACATGCATTCATTGTTTGTCACTTTGTCGGTCTCCACCCTTCTCTTCTTTATTATCTGGTTCAGGTTTCAGCTCCACCTGCCCGGTGAGCGCGAGGCTGTGTCTCGACACCTCTCAAGTCCCCTGTCTAGTACGCAAAATGGAGCGGGAGCGTCAAAGGCGCGTGCAGTAATCCCGTGCTGTCTATGCAGGCAGCGGAGCGGGATTTAATCCGCGGCCCGTGAGGTGAGTCACGGTGAGCTTCATCATGGCGGCCGAGTTTCGCTCTCTGGCGATGAAATACCGTCAACAGTCATGAATAAGCTCATAATATTGCACTAAAACGGCTTCAGATCGATTTGAAAGCAGTTCGCTTTCAGGCTCATTATTCTCTGAAGGACGTTATATTATATTTCGTGTCATCGTGAGTCTTGATGGATGTAACGTTACATTAACGCGGTGACTCCGCGTTATTTCTCTCATTTCCATCATTTGGTTTCTCATCGGACTGGTTTGACGGATCTGAGGTGATAATGTGCTTCAGGTAAATGTCGTTTCCCTCTCGTTCTCGGTGGGTTTGCGCTGTTTTTGTCCTGTTTATTCGGCGTGTTGTCGTCTGATCTATTGACAGTCAGCTGATACACGGTCATTATGCAGATTTAAAGGAAACGCGTCTAAATACATTACACAGTTACAGTACATTTCATTAAATATAAGCACGCATACTATATAGACCAATCCTAGTGTTATATCAGTGATTATTATGGCTGTTTACGAATCAAAAACATACATTCCGTCTGTTAGTGCTTTCGTATTCAATACAAATCGGATCAGGGTGTGTTGATGTTTGTGTAAATATTATACAGTACTGATATGTATAGTTTTCGTGATGATTTTGCCCTGTTGTTTGTGTTCTTTTGTTGCTGCTGAGCTTTAATCTGACCCCAATATCACTGACACCCAGCACCAGTGTTGGGGAAAGTTACTTTTAAAAGTAACGCATAACAATATTGCGTTACTTTTTATGGAAAGTAATGCGATACGTTACTTTCGCCTTACTTTTTAAATATAAGCAGGGCTTGATTAGTTCTATTTATAGCAAATATAAAAGCCCTTTCACGCCAAAATGTGTAATGGATAAACCTCAGGCTGAAGCAAAAGTAAATTCACGTCTGTACAGTAGAACGCAGGAGAAGAAATACTCTTCAGCAATAAAAAAACAAAGCACAATTGTTAGTTTATCTAAAGTCATTTTTGCTTATTAGTATGGATGAACTGGATCATCAAAGGTCAGCAGCAAAGACATTAGTTAATAAAATGGGATTAGATACATTTGTGTTATTTAACATATTTAATTATTGCAGGTTTGCGTGATCAAACATTTTGATGAATACTAAATCGTTTTTTTGTGAGTGGGATGAATTAATGCACATTCACATTTAGTCTAGAACAACAGTAGCATCATGTTCACACAGCGCACACAATTCCTCTGCACTTCCGATTTCTCCCAATATGGGGACAGGAGACTCAGTCAATAAATGGGAAAACAAAGCAACTTGCATACTTATTTGAAAAGTAACTCGTTTTTTCTTGGATATTTAACAAAAGTAAGCGTTACTTACTAGTTTACTTGAAAAAGTAAATCTGATTACGTACCTGTAATGCGTTACCCAGACACTGCCCTAGAAGTCTCATATGATCTACACAACACACGCGCTGATACACGTGCACTTATTTATAAATATTCAGGGGAGGTTATTATGAACAAAAATCGGTCTAGGTTTTGGAACATCAGAGACCGAGCGCACAGAAACTCCATGTGTTCAGGCGTTTTAACAATAAAAAAAACAAAAACATTTTTGCTACTTGAAATAAAAGAAATATGAAAAAACTAAAACTTTATAGTTAAACCTATTAATCTTTTTAATCTTTTTAGCTATCCCAAAGCAACGTTCTCTTTTTCTTTGATGTACTAAAAAACTCAAACTTAACAAAAAAAATATATATATATATAGACATGAAAAAAGGCTAAAAAAAAAAATGTCAAAAATACCAAAACTTCTACTAAAATAAAAACGGAAAACATAAAATAGTTTAATTCAAAATCTAAATAAAAATGGTTGTGTTTCTTTGATGGACTTACAGGAACCTCCTGAATCTCTCCTTCACTTTGCCTGTGTTTTGTTTGTGGTGTGTCACCTGATCAGTCCCTCCCAAACACACTTTTTAGAGTAACCAAATGCATCAGTGTTTAAACATCACAGGAAATGCTGACGAGTCTCTTTGTATCTTGTATCTTACGTTGTAGCATTTTATCATAATTTAATTTACATTATCATTCTACTGCATGTCTTATCAGACACCGTCTGACTAACCCGACTCGGGAGACGCTCGCATATTGAGTAAGTGGCGGTTATGATAGTTTGAAGAGTGTGATGGTGACACATTTACGCAACACTGAGGGAAACAGGATAGTGTTGTGCATTGTAGTGTCCTTTACATAATGCAGTGAAGGCTGTATGTTGCAGTGCATTTGCTGGAAGCATGTGCTGGATTCCTGACGTGTAGAATTACTGAGAGCTTCAGCGGCTGTTCTTCACTGGCTTCATTCGCAAGAAAGAGTAGTTCAGCTGTTCCTTAGTCTAACAGGAATGGTATGTAAGCTTGTTTGCACAACAAGATATAAAATAAGCAGGTAATTGTGACCTTTATCTCACAATAAAAAATACAAAATAAAATCAGAATTGTGAGGAAGAACGTCTTAATTGTGAGACATATACTCAAAATTGTCAGGGAAAAAAAACAGAATTGCATGAAAAACTCTTGTGAGAAAGAAGCTCAGAATTGTGTAAAAAGGCTCAATTGTGGGGAAAAGCTCAGAATTGTGAGAAAAAAACTCTGAATTGAGACAACTGAATTGTGAGATATAAACTAGTTGCTTAGAACAAATCATTACTGTTTTACCCAGCTGAATGACATTAATGAATAGATGTACATTATTATTATTATTATTATTATAATGGATGAACTAGGGATGCTCCGATCAGAATTTTTGCAGCCGATACTGAGTACCGATTTCTTGTCATGGTGATGATCGGCCGATAGTGATGCCGATTCTGATGCTTCAAGCTTCATATAGGCGGTTTAATTGGGTGCACACGCCTGGCCCGAAGTTAACTTCTGGTCTGTGTTTGTTTATCAGTCTGACTATGGCACCAGCTACAAACGCAGTTAAACTTCAGGTGATGAGTAGACTGAAGTTGGGCTCAAGTGGTTGGGCTGTGGGATGCGTTTCCCAAACATTTATTTATTTGTGGCGCTCACCACAATATCAAAACTGACGATTTTCCAAAAGGCTTCGTTAAATAAACATGAGCACGTACAAAAATCAAAACGAGGAGCGGGTGGCACGACTTTATAATCCTGTATTTTGCAGGAAAGACTCTCTTTGAGAAAATTTGCCCACACGATTCAGTGTTGTCATTTCATCTTGCATAGGTTATTATGCCTGTATAAAGCAGCGTTTGTGCGCGTCAGCGCTGCGTTGTGTAAATGCTGTTATGGGGAACACCTCTGGTTTGTTCCGTACTGCTCCGTACACTGTCGACCAATCTCAACAAAAGACTATATTTTAGTCACGCAAGCCGTGTGCGCAGAGCGGCGGCAGGAGGAAAGTGCGGCGGCGGCTGGAGTAAACACAAGCACAGACTAGAGCGGCCGTGATCAGCTCCGGTGGCCGTGGAGCCGTAACGCGCCGCAGACGTGTGCAGGGGATGGCTGCAGATTCAGCGCTCGAACGGCACGGAATCTGCAGTTAAAAATGAACCATCTATTCATCATATCATCATGCAAAACATACACGACAACCAACAAATTTTTTATTGTTTGTCGAAATGTCATCGCATTTCCACAACACATGCTCGACTGGACATGACGTGGGCCAGATCATCTATTTATGTCCAAACGCAATGTCGTCATCACGCTTTGTTGACTGGTCATCAAACTGCGATCGTTCCTGAGATCGGCCAAGTGTAGTGAGTACCGATCGAGTCATAAAATATGATTATCGGCTGATCGATCGGAGCATCCCTAGAATGAACTGTTTTATATTAATTGGCATGTTTGATCAATATTATTATATTGTAGTCCCTCCAACTCTTAAATATTTGGTTGCATGCATGATATCAAATGAAACTCTTATTGATTTCTTCTGCGCAGGTAGTTTTCATTTGCGGTGTTCCTCAGGGCTCTGTTAGTGGCCCGACCGCATTCAGCATGTCCTCCACGGCCGTCCCCAAACCTTCACCTACGCTCTCAGTCCTGGACAATCTCTCCATATCGTCTCTGCTGTCTGGAGACCTGGAGGAGGATGGCGAGATAGCAGACGAGGATCTGGGCGATCTGGAAGTGAACCCCTACGATGGGCTGCCGTATTCCTCACGCTACTATAGTCTGCTGGAGGAGCGGAAGCAGCTCCCCGTGTGGAGTCTGAAGCTCAGTCTGCTGGAGCACATGGAGTCGCACAGCATGATCGTCCTGAGTGCAGACGGAGGAATGGGGAAAAGCACGCAGGTCTTTATGTACATCACAAACACTCACTGCTTCATGCTCCTGATCTGTTGATAGTTCCCGGGTGTCACAGCATGTCCAGTTTCTCAAAACTGTAATGTAAAGTTCAACATTCTTTTGCAATGACCTCTAAATATGATAGTTACAGTATTTTACTTCAAAGCTACATTACTGAAGGCATTATTATCTAATTACTTTGTTAATGAAGATACACCTATCCAGGCCAACAATTAATGAACCTACAATTATTCAGTGAAAAGACCAGCTCTATGAACGGCATCTGTGTCATGCTGTTGAACACCACTGAAAAATAACTTGTCCCTCAGTCTGTAAAAGCAAAGAAATTGCCGTAATTAAGCGATAAAGCACATGAGGCCTGTAGTCACGGCTAAAGGTTGCTGTTAGGCACAACACAGCAGTGCAGTGACAGTTTTATTACTGTTATAACTCATTTACTACATTATAAAATATGAAGGATCGTGTGACACTGAAGACACGAGAAATGGCAGCTGAAAATTCATGTTTGCATCACAGAAATAAATTATATTTGAAAATATATTACAGTAGAAAACAGTTATTTTAAATTGTAATGATGATAATTCACAATACTACTGTTTTTACTGTAATTTTGATTAAATAAATGCAGCCTTGGTGAGCAGAAGATACTTTTTTTAGAAAGATTAAATCGTTACATCAGTAACACAGAAATTCATCAGTCTCGATCAGTAGGGCCACTGCTAAAAGGACACTTATTAATTTTAGGCAATTTACAGCTCAACTAATAAATTTGAGCTTTTTGTAGGAAAGAATTAGCAAGCTATTCAACCCCTTAGCATTCCTGTAAAATTTGCCTAAAACACCGCGGGTGGTACAGTGGAACGCTAACACCGTGTCCTAACTACATGCGACGCGACAAGATTCCAGCGACAAGCAATTTAGGTGTCCACACCAGACGCAACAGAAACAATCAAATATCACAGCCAATCAGAAGCTCTGTGGAAGCGCACTGCTCTTGCAACGAAATGGATACGTTTATAATCGAATTAATAAATATTAAACCTTTAACACCATTAAATGTACATACTGAGTGACTGATACCGTCTTTGTCATGG
Source organism: Sinocyclocheilus anophthalmus (assembly GCA_018155175.1). Taxonomy (NCBI): domain Eukaryota; kingdom Metazoa; phylum Chordata; class Actinopteri; order Cypriniformes; family Cyprinidae; genus Sinocyclocheilus; species Sinocyclocheilus anophthalmus. The sequence continues at coordinate 31,830 of JADLZN010005469.1, read as the reverse complement.
AATACACTCGTTGGTTTCGCAGTGAGTCCACAGTTTTAACGGACATCTTTGCTTATTATCGTCAAGAATCTGAGGCAAAACTCTCTATGTTGCTTGCAGTATGGGCTAAGGTCCCACAACATTAGATTTAAAACGATATTAGAAAAGTGTAATTCAGAAATAACAGAACTAATCGCCTCCTCGAGATTATCTACTGTCAATAGTTTGATTGTTGATGTTCCAGCCGCGATGTCGCGGAAATAGAAACCGTTTAGAAATTTTGTGTGTCGCCGTCGTGGCTAGTTAGGACAAAAACACCAGTTAACATGGAAAGGATATCTTTTATCGCGTGTAGTTAGGACACGGTGTAACAGGTTAACACAAATACAGGCTGCATGTTTCTGCTTATAAACCCTCCAGTATGGTTGACCTGCAGGCGTCCATTGTCATTGTTTACTGTCAGCACGACTCATATGGTCTTCTGTGGTGATGGACAGTATGTCACAGATGCTGCCAGAAGAGCATGTATTACACCCAGAAAATTTCTTTAGGATCAGAACTGGAAACCAGAAAGCTGCAGGCTCAATTCCTGCAAAGGATCAATTGAGTTCTATTCTGTTCTATGCTGTTCCATTCCATTCCATTCTGTCTTGTCCCATCCCATTCCTTTCAATTATATTCTGTTCTGTTCTATTCCATTCTGTTCAATTCCATTGTATTCTGTTTTGTTGTGTTCTATTTCCCCCCCCCCCTTTTGTTCTTTTCCTTTCTGTTCTGTTCTGTTCTATTCTATTTTATGCCATTTTATTCTGTTATCATGCATTCGTTTAAATTTATGAGATTCCATGTTCATTCGGTTTAAGGAGCTTTTGTTATTCTATTCACCTTGCTTGTTCTATACTATTCTATTCTATTCTGTTCCATTCCATTGTATTTGATTCTTGCTCATGAATCACTCATGTCTTGCACTCATGAGTTATGCAGTCTTAATTCATCTGCATCTACATTCTGCATATTCTATTCTATTCCAATGTGTCATATTCTATTTTATTCTATTCTGTTCTGCTCTGCTCTACCCTGATCTCTCATGTGTCTCTCTCTGCTCTGTTTATATGTGTGTGTGTGTGTGTGTGTGTAGGTTCCTCAGTGGTGTGTGGAGTTCGCTCTGTCTCATGAGTTCTCTCAGGGTCTGGTGTGCTGCTCTCAGCCATACGCGGCGGCCGCCTGCAGTCTGGCGCTCAGAGTGGCTGATGAGATGGACTTGAGTCTGGGGTTGGAGGTGGGCTACAGGGTCCCACACGAGGACGGCTGCACGCCGGACACCATACTGCGGTATGAAGCCACTCCCACTACTCTCAGCCCCTGCGCTGGTTTAATGCTGTAGTAACGTTTTCCTCTCTGCAGGTTTGTCACAGACTCTCTCCTGCTGGAGGAAATGATGTCAGACCCTCTGCTGCGCCAGTACGGGGTTCTGGTCATTGATGAGGCTCAGGAGCGCACAGTGGCGACAGATGTGCTGCTGGGGCTGCTATGTGATGTGTGCCGCCAGCGCGCTGAGCTCAGGGTGGTGGTGCTCACCGCGCCCGCAGTTGCTCATACCTTCGCCAGCTTCCTGGGAGAGAGTGTTCCTCACCTCAGCGTTCCTTCGCAAACCAACACCACCGAAATACTGTACCGAGAGGTGCCGGCAGGACGTGACCTGGCCACAGCTTCCTGTCACATGATCCTGGACCTACACCGCAGGGGAGAGGAAGGAGACATACTGGTGTTCCTCCCTAGTGTGCAGGTATGAGTCTCATTTCACACTCGAGTCACGCCGCCACTGAAGCGCATTGAGTCAGTAAGAGGATCTGATCCTTTATCTGCTGAGAGTCCTGCTTCTTATTGAGATTATTCACACACTTCAACAATGAACTAACTCGCCCTCAGGTTACACAAAATAATATGAGATTTTGCATGGAACACAAAAGATGATATTTAGCAAAATGCCAGGAAAGAGAAGGTAGATTTATAAAGTCAAGTTCCAAAAAGGACTAAAAGGAAGTTGTGAATGCAATGAGAAGTGTTTTGTAGGTTCAACACTTTGTCTGTATAGTATATATTTCTTCTTTGTTTTAATTTTATTATAGCTCTTTTAAATTTTTCCTCACTTGTTTGAGACTCATCCTGCTCTTTAATCTCTCTCATGTAAATAATGCAAAGCCACATGTGTCCATAGCAGAATCACTCGAGATGACCACACACACACACACCACACACACACAGAGGAAAGTCTTTATTTGTGGAAATACTGAATAGTGTGTTGTTTCCCGTGCACATAGCTCTTCAGATATAAACACACACACACACACACACCGCCTCCCCTTTTGTCAACAGCGTCACACCCTCATTCAGTCCTTTGAGCAAACTGACTTCATCCTGCTGGAAAAACTCAGTTTCACACCATCAGAAAGAGGGGTGACTTAACAGAGATCATGTGTGTCTCTGAGAGTACAATACACCTCTGCTGTTCGCTTTAAACAACTTGTTTAATGTAGATTTACTGTTGAAAACCTAATTTTACATCCTATTGCCAAATGTACTTTTGCATGCTGTGCGTTCCACAAAATTCAACAATTACATGGACAAATGTTTGCTAGATCTCTAAGTTGAGAAATATACTGTCCATATTTACTTAAATATTATTTAAAATAATAATTTATATTTAAATATCAGAAAATCCTGTACTTAATCAGCCTCTCCCGCTGTTGCTTTGAGTTTCTTCCAGGATGTAGCTTCTTCTGAATTCCACTGTTTTATATGTACATATAGTATTTGTATATGTGTGTGTATGTATCTATATCCATCTAAAAGCTGTAATAAAGCTAAATATTAATAAAAACTTCTGATGTATTGGCCAATTTGAAATGTTCTTTGGCTACTAATTCATAAAGTTTTGAAATACTAAAATACTAACTGTAAAATAAATTCGATAACTACTTTTGATAAATAAAAATATATGACAAAAAAAAATACAGAAATGACTCAACCTAAAAATAAAACAGAACTATATATATATATTATATACTGTTTTCATTAGTAGCCAAAGCAACGTTTCAAATGTTCAATCATCAGTTTTTATCTATTATTTAAGATTTTATTTTATTTCCGCTTTAACAATTTATTAAATTATTAATTTAAGCTTATTAAAAAATACTTTTTAAATAGTTTTATTTTTTTTTAAATTTTAGTTATGACAACATCAGTCAGACGGCATGCTATGTGAGATCCTTTGAGATACTATTATAGTTTTCTTTGTTAATATTTTGAATTAGATTTTCTTTTTCTATTTTCATTTCAAAAATTGTTGTCTTTTTTTGTGTGTTTTGGTCCTATTAAGTTATTTTTTTTTGACAGTTGTAATTTTTAGTTTTATTTTATTTAGTTTGGTATTTCGTACTTCAACGTCACCTAAATGAAAATGAGATTTTGCCTTTTTTTGGGGGGTTACTAGCTAACTCAGTTAAGTTTAAGGTTATTTATATTTTATTTGACTTCAGTTAATTCTTTTTTAAAGTAATTAAGTAATGAATATTTATTTATCATATTACATTATATTTAAGTGAATATACAGAATGCCCTGTTCTGCGCTCACCCAGCAGTGATGTGTGTTGATCAGGATGTCTGTTCTTTATGTTCTGTCAGGAGATTCAGGAGTGTCGCGTGGCACTAGAGAAGGAGTGTGTGTCTCTCAGCGCTCATCTGCTGTCTCTGCGCGTGATCGATCTGCACGCCAGCGTCGGAGGATCATCGCAGCAGCTTTACAACTCCGAGAGTCCTGAGGACAAGCAGCAGGACGAGCTGCCGGACACTGTAGAGTCTCCAGCCCAGAGACGCAGAGTCATCCTCACCGACGTCTTAGGAGAGGCTTCATTCTCTCTCAACAACATCCGATACGTCATTGACAGCGGCATCCAGCTGAAGACCGTGAGTCAGAGCTCAGCGTTTGTGTTCGTTCTGTTGTATGAGGCTCAGTGTTCATCCTGCTGTTCCTCCACAGATCTACAACCCACAGATCCGAGCAGATTCACAGCTTCAGCAGCCCATCAGCAAACAGCAGGCCGACACACGCGCCCGCAGGGTCAACAGCACACTGCCAAGTGCGTAAATCACCACCGTATAAGAGAATAATGGATAAGGAGGAAACCTTGATTAAGACTGCTGAAATTCTGAATGCAGTCACAATGAGTGAAATGGAAGCTTTCAAGCAGCAAAAGGATGCAAAAGCATCATAAAGTGGGCTTTACATGCCATCATGTGAGATGAGTCCTGTGGACTACTTTTATCGTCAACAAGTCCTATTCACTTTTATTGTAATGAAATGATGAACAGATTGAAAGTGATATGAATTTGTAAATCAGGCGGAGTAAATGTGTTTTGCATTAAAGGTGGGGTAAGTGATATTTCAAATCACCGAAACAAACACGCCCCTACCCCACAAGGGTCTCACCCCTATTTTGATAGCTCCGCCCCACACATACGTACGCAACCCAGGCAATGATTATGGCGGAATCTGCTGTATTAAACATATTATATTACTTTTCGGACACACTTTGGGAGCTGACGCTTGAAACAGACGCTCCAGGCTTATAGGGTGTGGAAATGGATGTGTCTTTATGACACATTCATGAAGCGAACATGACACACGAGCATATTCAAGCAAAAGCCAGCATATATTAGTTCTGTGAAACAAAGCAAAACCAGTGTTACTCACCTATCGAGAAGAAAGCAACCTCAGCGTCCGATCGCAGGCTTTCCACTCCTTGAGTTCTCTCCAGTGCTGGAAAGCTGATCCGAAATTTACACTGGTCCTACTTCTTGCCTTAAGCCTTCTTTTGTTCCGCAGACGTTTTCCTCTTTTTGGTTTTTTATCCACCATCTCTATCTTTCTGTTGTCGCTCGGCTCAGCTATTGTCCGTCCTATGCACTGAGCGCTCTCTCTTCCACATCATGAGTAGACACGCCCCTTACTGCTGATTGGCTACAAGTTTGTTTTGGTACTCGGCCCGACTCAGTTTTCTAAAGCATTTTTGAAAAAATACATACCCCACCTTTAATGCTTTTGGCAGATCCATTTTTTGTGAGCACTTGGCATGCATTCATGTTTTCTGGTGATTAGTTCTGGGTTATTATAGTTAACTAAAACTAAAACCATTAAAAAAAATCATTACATCATAACTCGATGTACAGAAATATTTCAATCTAAAACTGATCAAAATTAACAAAGCTGTATATATATATATATTTATAAACAACGAAAACTACTTGAAAAGACAACAAAATGACTTTAACTAAAATTAACTTGAAAACAGAAAATATAAAAATAAAATCTAATTCAAAATATTAAAGTCCCCATGAAATCAAAATGACTTTTTTTTGGCTTTTAGTATGAATATTGTAGCTTATCTAAAAGCTAGTGTGCTCAGAATCAATGAGAAAATTCACATTTAGAACATATATAAGCATTCAAAACTTACAGTCTCGCCAATATGGATCAACGATGACATCACCCAGCACTTCAGCTTATCATCAGATTTTCTGATGATGATTTTTATAAATTGACGCTAAAGCTGTGACTGAAATTGGTCACATATTCATAGATTTAGTATTTTCTGTGTGGTCAGTGGCACATAGTGCACTAAATAGGGGATAGAGAACAATTCAGACAGTGTAAATATACTTTCTGGGTTGAAAGAAGTCACTTTGTGTCACATGAACGCCTGTGCGCGCACAGTCTGCTCCGGTCCAGAGACACTATACCCCAGAGCGGATTATATGTGGCGCAGACCAAAATAGGTATTATTTTATAGTGATACGGATGAGATTCGGAGGAGATCCGGTTAGACAGACATGGCATTAAAAACAGCCCTGACGAGTAGAAGAGATAACATCGGTGCCATTGACCAACATAAATTTCACACTTTTCAAACTACACATGATTATGGCCCTGTTTACACCTTTTATTAAGATGCGTTTTGGTCGATCGGATCACAAGTAGACGCGGGAGACACATTCCCGTCTCTTCTGTCCACTTTGAACCACTTCTGTCCTGATTTCTTTTTGAGGGGAGGGTCTGGACCAGTGTATGTGGGCTTTTTCTGATCTTTCACTCTAATATTGTGAAATGAGTTTGTGTAATTTACATTTAAGCCAAACACGTTTTTTTGTTTTCCCCAAAACTATTTTTAAAACCTTTACTGCATGAATAAAAAAAATCTGCTATACATATACTTTATTTAACTGAAACATATTTCGTGAAGACCTATTTATTTTATTCCTATAATATGTTGTTTTATTCAGTTTTCTCCTGTTGTGTATGCGCATGCAAAACTAAATCACTGAACAGAAAAACATTTATTTTTAATGGGTCACATACTCTTATCCATTGTAGTTTAATTTAAATCTAATTTAAGATTTTAATTTTGTAGATTAATGGATAGGAAATGAAATGTTTATGTTTAAGAATTAGCTCAGTCAGCGGAGAGTAGATGGTCTTTAGTGGCTGTTCGAACGCATTTGACCACATGAGCGTCCACACCACGAGCACAATGGAAGTAGTTGAAAGTGGACAAACTCGAAACATTTTAGACCCCGTTCACTCCTTTATTTAATGTTGTTCACTTGTGATCGGATTGACGAAAACGCATCTTAATACCGGGTGTAAACGGGTCCTATGGTCACTCTTTTAATTTTCCGAGCTCAACAGCTCTGGCCCAAGCAGTGATATAAATGAAACGCTATTGACTATTTAAAAAGGGGGCGGGGCTGCTTGATATGTCCCGCCCTGTCTTTCTGTTTCAGTTGAAATTACGTCAACATATTGAACAACGCTGCTTGTTTCAAGGCACTTCAGTGGACCTTTAACAAAAATCGCAATAATACTAAAAAAAAGACTGTGATCAGTTCATGCATTCCCTGGGAATCAAAGCCATGACTTTTGCATTGCTCTGCGTTTTGAGGACAGCCTGTAAATGTTGTGATGGTAGTGTGTTTTGTTGTGATGGTAGTGTGTGTTTTTTACTGTCCACCGCAGGCGTGTGTTTTCGGCTGTACTCTCAGCTGTTGTATGAGGACGAGATGCCTGCATCTCGCTGTCCGGCGGTGACAGAAGCAAACCTCAGTCATCTGGTGCTGCTGCTCAAGCGGCTGGACATTGCAGACATGGGCCAGTGCAAGTTCCTGGACCGGCCAGGTCAGTTCAGCCTGTCGAGCTTGAAAAACCTGCATACTTCAAGACTGAAGCTCGTCGCTTTTGACGACTGGTCCGATGAAATAAGCTTTTCTTTTTATATTTGCATTTTAGTTTGAGTTTTAGTAATTTTGTTATGTGCTTTTTCACCTTTATACCTTTTTACAAAATGTGTTTTAGATTTCAGTTTTTAAAGTGTGACATTTTTGTACTTTTTAAATGATTTTATTTCAGTTATTTGCCAAGACAACATTTCTAATTTTCATCATTAAAGTTTTTAAAGTTGACATATAATATTTATATTGTATTTGATATTATTTCACCTTTATTTCAGTTAACGAAAAGCAAGTTTTAATTTTAGTTGTTCCTGTTTCTGTGTGCGAGAGTTTATTCCAGTACTATTTGGAAGGCTGTGCTATGTACTATTATAGTATTTATTAAATTAAATTAGCTTTTCATTTGTAGATTTTCAGTTTTCATTTTAATCTTAAATTTCAGTTTAGGTTTTAGGCATTTTATGTTCTTTTGTATTTTTTTTTGTATTTTTTTTTTTTTATTTTTTTTCGAATATTTCATTTTCTTATTTTATTTTTTATTTTATCTTTATTAATTTTAGTAGTACATGTATTTTATTATTTTAGTTAACTGCCAAGACAACATTTCCAATTTTCATTAATAAAGTTTTTTTTGTATTTCAACTTTTGTCTCAATTATTGAAAAATATTTTACTGGTTTTAGGATCTTGTAGTTACGTAGTGTGCGCACAAACACAATGAAAGCAGGTGATTGTGTGTCGGGTGGTGATCTTCAGTCTTATGGTGTGTGCCTGGCTTTAGATGAACTGCCAGATCTAAGTTCTTACAATAGAGGCTTTTATTACATCAAACATAACCAGAAAAATCCTGTTGCACCATAATTTCTGTAAACTGCCCTAAACCAGCCGGTCGGATTAGAGCGTGTGATTTTGAGAAGCTCTTGCATGTGTTTGTTTGCTCATGTGCGTGTGCGTGTGTGTAGCTCCAGAGGCACTGATGCAGGCACTGGAGGATCTGGATTATCTGGCGGCTCTTGATGACGACGGGAATCTGTCAGAGGTGGGAATCATCATGTCTGAACTTCCTCTGGAGCCGCCATTAGCCAAAGCTTTGATTGCGTCCTGTGAGTTTGACTGCGTGAATGAGCTGCTGACCATCGCTGCCATGCTGACCGGTACGGCACTTGCATACGTATCAGTGTCTGTGATCATAGTCATTTACATACACACACATCTTCAGTAAGCGTGTGTTTGACTTGCAGCTCCGCCGTGCTTCATAACACCAGCAGCTAATAAAGAGGAGGCGGCAGCGACGCACAGACGACCCCTGCTGCATCCAGACGGAGATCACATGACCCTCATCAACGTCTATAATGCTTATCTGCAGCGTGAGTGACCGCATCATACTGACTGACGCATCTCATGTCTATCATTATAAATACTGATGTGTGTGTGTGTCCTCAGATAATGAAGACGAGGTCTGGTGCAGGACAAACTTCTTGAATGCCTCTGCTTTACGATTGGCTGTGGTGATCAGGGCGGAGCTACTGGAGGTGATGCAGCGAATCGAGTTGCCTGTCTCTCCTCCCGCTTTCGGTTGCCAGGACAACAGCACTAATATTAAGAGAGCTTTGATATCAGGCTTCTTCCTTAAGGTAAACGCACACTATAAACTAAACCACAGAGCTCTAGAATGCTGCATTCTGATTGGCCGACAGATGTTCCTGGTGCTGGAGAGACACTGATACAATCGGGAGCACACACCAACTATTATTTCGTGATCATTCGTCGTAAATTAACCATAATATTAGTGGTCGAAAACCGGATATTGGTTTTTTGACAAGAGCCGATAATAACCAGATAATCTAGAAACCGTGTGACCGGAATGCGAATTAAAGAAAGCCGAGATTATTTTATTTTCTTTTATTTTAATATTTAAGACATTTTGAAATCATCTAAAAAATGGATTTAAAAAAAAAAAAAAACATTTAACCAAAAGCCATCGCTTATTTACGTTAAATAGCCAGTATTTTGTTTCACCACAAAATCAAACAAATATTTTAATAAAAATTAATTAAAAGAGTACACTGTAACCAACAGGTATTCTGGGAAGTTTTTCAGTTTCTGTCTGGGAAAGTTTGTGCGGTTGGGAAAAAATAATCACATTTTTTTTTTTCAAATACAAGCCAAAGGTTACACCAAAAAGCCTCATTTTAAATACTACACACACAGTGAAAATGACATGAATATGACCGTGGGCAAATGCATAAAGCGCAGCATAATCTGAAATCACGAGTTTAAAGTTTGTCCCTCAATTGAAGCTTAACTCTCCTGTCCGCATTCAATTCACACAAACCGGCCGTCATGCAGAGAACACGCGATCGTGAAGGATACAAATGCATTCTTCATAAGATCTCACAGCTGGATTCGACTAAGTTTGTTCATTAGTCATTCAAAGATTTTTAAATTATGTAAATGGGCGTATTTTTGCTGAATGTCGATGACGGCAAATGATAAAGTATTATACTGTTGCCTTTCTATTACTAACTATCCAACAATGTATCTACCTTTTTTGGATTCATTTTATCTTTGTTATAACGTTTCTTTTCTGAGTTTTAGGCAGACTTCTGTCCTGTGGACAGCAATTGTTAAACACGACAGCGCCCAGAATGGAGAATGTGAGCACTGTGTGTTTCAGTGCGGTGCTAGCTGTCAGCTCCGTCAAAATCAAAGGTCTGTGGCGCCCAAAACCATTGGCCAAACAGGAAAAAACGTATTGGCCGTGCCGATATTTGAAAAAAACTGCCAAATATCGGCGATATATATCGGCCTTGTGGCGATGTAATCGGTACGACCACCTACATATATATTTTTCCAATTTGCATTGCTATGAACTCATTCATCATTCTGCTGTGTTTGGCCTCAAGTGTTCAAGGTTGAGGTCCTGAATAGCGCCTTAGGGTTTTTTCTCTGCCGGTTCTGACGACATGATGTGGTTTTAAACTGATAAATCCGAATCATCATTTGGTTTTCCCGTGTGTCCTGATCAGTAGGTTGCCTCATGATTTTTACGGCTCAGGGACCCTAATCTGCTGCTCCCGGCACCGGCACGTGGCTCCCTCCCACACCCCCTTTTTCATCGTCCCCTGCCCGCCGACCGCGCCCACACCAGCCCAGCTGGGTGCTTTAAACACCAAACTTCACCATCTCACCAACACCGACAACTGCCATCTGCTCTATCTGAGTTCCCACAAAATGTGAGTACGATCTCCAGGTCCATCCCTACTGAAACTGTCAGTCTTGGTGATGTTACATCAGATCCTTGTGATTCATAAAATGCAAGTCAATGAGAGTCAACTTAAACCGTCACTTTAAGAGTCAAAAAAAGCACATTCGGGCAACACAAAATTAATACCCGTAGCTCCTGACTATATATCGAGGTCTTATGAAGCAAAACAATCACTCTGTGCAAGAAACTGAACATTACAACAGTATTACCTGTAATCAAGTCCCAGGCAGACATGGGAAATCCTGATGGCTTTTTTTCGCGGCAAACTGGTTTCAGTATGATCCGATTTGTGAACTGTTCAAGTAGGTTCACTAAAAAGAACGGTTGCGAAAGATGATTTTTCAGCTTACTCGTGACCCCGTTTGCCTGAGGCTCTGGATTACAGGTAATACTGTTGTAAATAATGTCAGTTTCTTGCACAGACTGATTGTTTCGCTTCATAAGACATCAATATATTGTCAGGAGCCACGGGTATTAATTTTGTGTTGCCTGTATGTGCTTTTTTGACTCTCAAAGTGCTGGTAGCTATTGATTTGCATTTTATGAATCACCAAGAACCACGGTTTTTATCAAAAAAAACTTTTTTACTGTTCTACTGAATAAAAAACCTAACTGCTTCTTGGATGAGAACATTAACAGTAATTTTTTTTTTCATTTTTGGGTGACCTATCCCTTTACTCCATGTAATTTCTTTTGGGTTAAGGCAGTTAATTCAGCAGTGATGTCACGTGTGTGTGTTGTAGGTTGGTGGAGCTGGCGCCTCAGTACTATCTAGGGAACCTTCCAGCCAGTGAAGGCCGAGATCTGCTGATGGGCCTCAGACAGAGTTTATTTCCTCCAGATGAGCAGGACACAAACCCTCAGGACCAAAGCCATGAAGAAGTGGGCGGTCAGTACAGCGCAGAGACATGCAGCGTACAGTAGCTGAAACACTCACTGCACACAAACTCAAACCAGCAGCAGCGGTGGTGCAGTAAACACCTCCAGACGACTGTGATCTCTCTTCAGCAGCCTCAATCAATCTCACCTGAGATATCATCAAGCTCAGATTTACTATTTCTGTAACTGACTTGCTATGAAATATATATTTATATATTTTTAATAGTAAATAAAGACTTCTTTCTGGATGAAGTAAGGGAACGGAGTCCAGCAAACGCGCACTCAGCCTCCTGCAGCCGATCAGATGAAGCTCAAATCACATCCACTCACATGATGAAGACTCTAGTCACATCAGTAATAAATAGTAGTCTGTTGTTAGACAATCTCTCTTGTAGAATAAATGAATCACGGCTGTCTGTGAACAGCATGAAAAGCTTGACTTCTGCCATGAAATAAAAATATACAAAGGTAATTGTAAAAAGTCAGAATGTGCGCTGTCACAGATGCAAGAGATAAAGTCAAAACTAGCGAGATGTAAATGTAAAATTTATTCTCACAATTGCACAATATCTAAATTTCTTAATTTTAAATGCTCTCCACATTGCAAAATATAAACTTGCAATTGTAAGAAAAAGTGCGATAGAGTTGAGAGTCTGTGATTAGGCATGGGTTGGTATGAGAGGTTTGACGGTATGATAAAACCTTACTCAAGCAAAAATATCACGGTTTCACTATATTGCGGTTACAGCTCTAAATTGTGTTATTTGTAAATGTCTGGGTAAAAAAAAATAACAATTGCGAGATGTAAACTCAGAATTCAGAGGAAAAACAAATCTGAATTGTGAGATGCAAATGTGGAATCAGTCAGTGACTGAAATAAGCTTCCATTCTACAGCAGTATCAGCAGAAACATTTCCTTTCGCATAATTCAGCACCTAAAGCATTTACCAGACATGTTCGGGCAGGGTGTGATTGTGTTTGCTCACACTCCTGCATCCTGTAAAGACTGAATGACATTTAACATTCTCGTCCAGAAGCTCTTCTCTTATATTTGTGTTGTACTCTTATAAACAATTGCATTTCTTCTCGTTTCATTTTGCCATCTTCATTTCGCAGTTCCCATTCACAGCGATTATTTTCTATTTTGTGTATTTGTCTGCATGCAGACTTTCTCCTCCTTTTAAATTGTCACTCAATTGGCGCTTCGTTTTCCTTCCACTGTCGTGGTAATGCCTCGGCTCGCACTTGCGGCTCATTACGGTACGCACGGTTGCGCTTTAGAGTAGGCGGGATTATTCACACGTTGTTATAGTTGCGCACCTCTACTGCCGTGACTCCTGAAAATTTTTTTCATTCCGCGTCGCCCCATCAAGCTCCTCGCTGGATCCGCTCCTCTTCTATCAACGAGAGGAACATCTGTACTTCAACAGACAACGAAACAGCCACTTTTTGGTTGTTAAAAAAGTTGCGCTTGTTCAAAACTTTTGCGTTCGATCCTTCGCTGGCTGTGCTGATTTAAATCTAGCGGTTCTTTTTTTGTCGCAAGTTCAGTGACGCAGGTAGTGACGATTCTCTCCGGCCAATCCGTGATCAGCAGAGTTTACACGTCACGTTTTGGTAACGGTACAGTTCACTTGTGGCGCTTTTCCACTGTGTGGTACGCCTTCCTCTCGGTACGGGCTCAGTACGGTACGGCACGGCTCGTTCCAGCGATCGGTTGCGTTCCCCACTACCAACTCACACTCTGTGCAGTTTAAGTATCGCTTTTAGAGTTGGCGGGATATTCACATGTCTTTATAAAGGTGCGCCGCCCCATCAGCCTCTACTGCCCCCCACCCGGCGACTTACCTAAAAACGTATATCATATTCCGCGTCGCCCCAGCAAGCGCGCTCAACTCGCTGGGAAAAAAAAAAATCCAGCTCCTCTGCTAGCAACGAGAGAACGTCTGGTTTCTTTTGCCACAAAGGAGGAACGGCCCACTTTTTGGTTGTTAAAAAAGGTGCGCTCTTTCAAAACAGTTGCGTTCGATCCTTTGTTGGCTGTGCTGATTTAAATCTAGCGTTTTTTTTGTGTCGCAAGTTCAGTGACGCAGTAGTGACGATTCTCTCCGACCAATCAGTGATCAGCAGAGTTTACACGTAACGTTTTGGTAACGGTACCGGTACGGTTCACTTGGAACCTCAACCGAGGTGGTACTAAAATAAGTACCAGGTACCAGGTACTGTACCGAGTGGAAAACCCCCCCAAAAGTGAACCGTACCAAACCGTACCGTGCCGTACCATGCAGTAGAAAAGCACCATTAGGAAACCCCCAACCGAGGTGGTACTAAAAACCAGGTACCAGGTACGGTTACACCTGTGGAAAACCCTCCAAAAGTGAACCGTACCGTGCAGTGGAAAAGCGCCAAATAACTGACATCCTCACTACGACATGCACTACACATTATCGGCTTCAGCTCGTTCACACAGACGATGTTACTAGAGTCTGACACTGGGTTATGTGTTTACAATAAGGTTTTCCTGCATCGAAGCACAACAGTGTGAGCTTAAGAGTCTTGAAGCCTGTTCATACTTAGAACCTTAACCTGACTATATTAGCCTCCACACCAGCACGATAACGCTGTTTATTCTAAGCACGACTGCAGTTCTCAGAACTCTGGCTAACTTTCTGCCAAGGCTATGAACAAACGTTCTTCCAATAATTTTAATCAAATGTTTGTTCGAAGTTAGCTGGCCTGTCATAATATTCTCAAAACTTTAATAATAAACATTTATACAGCGTTCACAGAACTTTTTTTTCCTGAAACGCTGTCGTCGGACGTTCATCTCATGTTTTTTAAATGTTACTACTTGTTATAGAACATGCAAAAGTAACATTCCAATTATGGTCAAAATGATCAAATGAATGTCACCATAACCCAGTTAAATAAATAAATGGGCAGTTTTAATGTTCAGAGAACATTCAGAAATAACATTTTCATAACTTAATGGGAATGTTATCAAAAACCTTCTTAGAAGATTTTTGTTAGCTAGGTTAGGGATTGAGTCATTGAATTAATGTTCTGGACGTTTCCTTTGTTCCAACACTGGAGTTTTGTTTTTGTCATTTGGACAAACAAACTTTCATCATAGTTCTTGATTCGTCTATACTGTGACACTGAGCACGAGTGGAGCTGATGTCTGGTCGTCATTGATCAACACTGTGGATGTTCAGGGTTCAGTTTGTGTGAATACTCTGATTGTGTTTTGTGGTTTTAGAGCTCGTCTGTTTACTCCTTGTAGTTTGTTTTTGTATTTTTCTAAATGCACCATCTCTCTCTATATTGTGTGTCAACTCTTGAGTGTACAAATGTGATTTTAATACAGTGGAACATTTGAACACTAATTAAAAGTTGTGGAGCTTTTGATTCGCAGTTTCTGTCGAATTTATGCAGATCTGCTGATACTTGAACATTGGGAATGACATATTACTGGGACGTCTGGTTTACCTGGCTCTAAAATGACGACATCACCAAATGAAAAACTTTATTCAAGCCTTCAAAAGAAGAATCTCTGAGGGCCGTTTACACGACAAAAGACAGAGTTTTTTATTAAAAAAGATAAGCCAAAAACTGGAAACTTTTTATGCATTTTGCCTGTTCTGTTTACACGATAACGGCGTTTTGGGGACTGAAAACGCATATTTTTGAAAACGCCACCAAAATCACATCACCGTTATCGTTTTTTCCGTGTCAACACCCAATACGGGAACTTTGAAAACGATGCGACGTCATGCACGTGCTTAGTACGTGTTAGGTATGTAGACATGAGCAGTACGTGTCGAGTCTATATTTTAATTTAAAATGCAAGCATCAAACAACATACACAACAGTGGCGGAGTACATGGTACTGTTGTTGCTGCTTAAGAGTTTGCTAACGCTTTTTCAGCAAAGTGTGGATTTACTTCACCAATATTACAACCAACAGCGGAGATGCATCATATACACACGGCAACAGGTACGGTTTACTAACAAGGTGACAGCGCCAACTACTGGCCTGGCATACGTAATACAGCGTTTTTTGGCCGTTTTCTCCCCCCGCCCCCCCCCCGCGGGATATGGTGGAAAATGCGCATCGTTTTGAAAAACGTCCGTGTAATGTGAAACTTTTTAAAAAAAAACGCGAAGGAAAAACCCTTTCCGTTTTTGACATACATCGTTATCGTGTAAACGTAGCCTAAAGCCCTATTTGCACGGGATTAGTTTTACCTGGTGACCTCCAGTCATTTGTAATAATTGCGAAGGTTGTCTGTGATCTTAATCCCGTGTGAATCGGCCATGTCTGTAATTTGTAAAGTAAAAATTCCTCCGCAAATGACCTACCGTATTTCTCCGAACACCCAGGTCCTGTGATAATATTAGTCCCGTGCGAATCGGCATCTCTGTGATTCGGCCAGTATTTGGCGGGTCTCATATATTTTTTTTTTTTTTTTCCCTGCCCATATAATTTTTTCGAGGTGTTTTTTTTGTTTGCTGTGCGCCTTTTTTATTAAAATATTCCAATCTTTCTTTCGCGAAGAATGGAACTGTGTTTGAGTGTTTGATAGTATTCTGGGTGCTGTCATATCGCTACAAAACAAACACCATACATTTTGCAGAAAGAGAAAGCTGAAAAGGTTTTGAGGTTAAAGTGTTACAAATAAATCAAGCATAAAGCTTGAGATATTATTTTAACCTGGTGAAAAATAAATGACACAGCGCACGAAACTATATTAGTTTCTTTTTTTAAATCCTTCAAAGCCTTGACATCCAATCCGGGGTATCCGGGAGATAAGTCAGTACATCGAGTTAAATCACAAGGCTCGCTTATCACTGTGCTTAATGCACACAACACAACAAAATCAGAGGTGGGTGGGGTGGGTGGGAACACCAGGGGGGATTTCAAAATCACCCAATATCCCCAATTAATACTCTCCCATGCGAAATCAGGGGCTTAAGACACCAATATGCTACGTTCACACTGTCATTTTTTTTTTTTTTTTTTTGGGATTGACAACCGCATTTTCTTTACAGGTGTGAGTCTCGAAATGTCACGTTCACACAGCAGCTTGCAGTTGTGTTTAGAATACTGTCTGTATGAACGTGCAACGGGGGTCAAGCCCGTATTCCTTACCAGTAACCATTAGCGACAGTGACCAAAGTAAAATCAAATATGGCGACGTCCATAAAACTGAAAGTCTTATCACTTTCTGACACGACAAGAGTCCAAACGAGCCGCGAGTTCATGCGTCAAATCTTCATTAACTGACAGCAGCTTTTAAATTTGGGCAGAGAGCGGTGTATTTGAGTCGTGCACAGAACACAATACTGACGGGATCTAAAAGTTTCAGGTGACAGAAACGCAGCTCATTTCTCCGTCACTGTAAGTAACCGAAAACACACATGAAAACAAGTAACACACTGTAAACACGCGTTTGTGAGGCAGAGTGGCTCTCTCTTGCACTGTATTATGTGACAGACAACTATTTGTCCAGTCTTGTTACGTTCACACAGCGTGGGTATTCCGAGAATGCGGTTGTGAGTCCTGAAAACGTAACTGGTGTGAGTTCGGTTACAGAATGCGGTTGAACGTAACGTATTAAGGACTCAAATACAGGACTAACAACCTTATTCTGCTGCTGTGTGAACGTGGCCATAAACATGTCAGATGCATGGCAAGGCCACAACATGAGCAAAACATGCTTTTTAAATAAGGCTACGTTCACACTGTCAGTTTTTGGGATTGACAACGCATTTACTTACAGGTGTGAGTCTCGAAATGCCACGTTCACACAGCAACGTACGTAGAATCTTGAATAATGTCTGTATGAACGTGCAACGGGAGTTAAGCCCGTATTCTTTATCAGTAACCATAGTGACAGTGACCAAAATAAAATTGAAAACTGCAAGTTTTATCACTTCTGACATGGCGAGAGTCCAATCGAGCCGCGAGTTCATCCGTCAAATCTTAATTAACCGATGGCAGCGTTTAAATTTGGGTGGAGAGCGGAGCATTTGAATCACGCGCAGAACACAAAACTGACGGGAGCGCCTCCGGTGGAAAACTAACGGGAATCACGGGATCTAAAACTTTCAGATGACATGCAGCTCATTTCTCCATCACTGTAAGTTACCGAAAACACGTAACACACGGTAGACACGCGTTTGTGCGGCAGAGCGGCTCTCTCTCTCGCTGTATGATGTGACAGACAACTAGTTGTACAGTCCTGTTCCGTTCACACAGCGCGTGTGTTCCGAGAATGCGGTTGTGAGTCCTGAAAATTTACAGGTGTGAGTTCGGTTACAGAATGCGGTTGTCACACCCGTAAATAACGGTAATAACCGAATTAATAACCGAACTGTGTGTGAACGTAACTGTATTAAGGACTCAAATACAGGACTGACAACTGTATTCTGCTGCTGTGTGAGCGTGGCCTATTCACTACAAATAATCACTGCAAATAAAACAGGCTGATTGAAATGTTTCATCTCCACAAGAGAAAGACTTCATGCCAAAGCAAGGAACTGCCAAACTGTATCGCAGCACTTTGAGTTTGTGAACATCGTCACTGTTAATGCAGCTCAGCACTGAGACTCCAGTGCCATCAGCCCGGGTTAGGAGATTTCGCTTTGTCTTAATTTCTTCTTGGGTTTTGCCTCCAGAGGCTGCCCAATGTCTTTCCCATGGAGCTTCAACCCTTTATGGCAGGTGAGATGATGGTGAACCCATAAACCGGTTCAGTACGTGGCCACAGCACTATTGAAGAGTTGCGATGGCTCTCTCAATTTTTCCCATGACTTGATTATTTGGGATCACCTTCCCACTTTCATATTCGGCGGTGATCTGAGGTTTCTCGTAGATTTTCTGTTGAACAGAAACGCAGAGGATGATGTTTCTGAAGCAGCAGCAATGCATGCGTTCGTGTGTTTTAATAGCGGCACACCAAAAGACTGCCTGGATTGGCTCATTCCGACCATGTGATCATTAAACACATGAATTGAGATTGACTGTAGCTGCGATCCCGCTTACAGTGGCCAGGTCTTTCTGGGTCAGACCCTTGTCTTGCCGGCCTTTCTGGATGACTTTTGGTTTTGTTTGGGGGGCCCACTTCCAGTGGAACACGCATGATGGGGAGTGAGCCGTTTTTCTTCTTGGTAACCAGGTGCTGCTTATTCTGGCGCGCTGACCCTGAGATCCAGCATCACAACAACATCAACCTCCACTGATACTAGAAAACACCGCTAACCATGATAAGGGCGCTGCATGTAAGATTACACAAGTTAATACGCAATATTCTAATGATATCAAGAATATAGCAACAGCGGTCATGCTAGTTCATGTTTAAGTAACAAAAAATATCAATACAAAAACACGTTTTTTCTTTCTTTCTTCTTATTCCTTTCCTATTCTTTTTTTCCTGAAAAAAAAAAAAACGAATGTCTGCACTAGATGGGGAAATTAATGCATAAAACGACCTAAAAAAGTAAACACATCTCTGTGTGTTTGAATCCAACGGGATCAGTTTGAATTTCCAGCAGAGGAACCACATGTGACATTCACAGACAATTTAAATATTTTAATTAGCCTCGTATTGATCAGTCTGACCCATTTCAATTTTTTTGTGATGCTTTTCTTGAGACTTTTTTTATTTGATTTGTTTATTGTTTTTTTTTTTTTTTTGGGGGGGGGGGGGGGCAAGATCACTCTGTGTGTGGTGGAACAATTCACTTGCGATTAGGATGTTTGCGGGTTAATTTGACCCACATAATTCATTGTTAACAGCAGCTGACAGAATCAAAAAACTACCCTTTTCCTATTTATAATCATGCATTTGGCACACTTTTACAGTTCATATTGGAGTTGCAAGATTTTGTGTGCTTCAAGAAATTGTAAAATGTAGTTTTATTTTTATTTTTTTTTTTACTTTTAAAAACTTTTTTCCTGGTTTTTGATTTTGTTGTTTTGTTTCGTAGTGTATTTTTGGTGAACAACTGTACTCAGGTTATAAGTGTAAAATACTTGTCTAAATAATAAACAAAATACATCAACTTCTCACTTAAGCATACTGATATATGATAAAAAAAATGAAGATGATTCATGTGAGGTCCAGCAAATGTCAGACGTTTTTAAAAAGGCAGATGTAATACCTGCTCTTGGACGGGTTAATGAATCACAGCATGTCCATAGTTTTACTGTAGATGATGATGTGTGCGATTAAAGTTCGAAGGTTCATTTAGTTGTTGTTGTCAAAAACACTCAAATATAAAATCAAAGTAAATATCATATGATCTTCCAACAGATCAGTCCAAATTTTAACAAACGCAACATGCAAAAAAATAAAAAATAAAAGTATATGTTTTACATTTCTTCGTGTTCTCCATTTCTTCTTCACGATCCTCTGAGGCAGCGTGACTGCCTAAAAGGACATTAAATCAAAGCAGACACCAACATGGGCTCAGAAATATATGCCGTGGATGTTGTCATTCTTCACATTAATGCCCGGTGCGTCTAACAAGAACATGACCATTACCTGTGATGTCCTAAGTTATTATAATCAGGCAGAGCGCTCGCTTATCATCAAGAGAATCTTCTATAACTGCATGATTAGTCCATAATTGAACTATTTTGAGCTCGTGTTTCAATGGCTCGTGATGAAGCGTTTTACGAGCTTGAGATTTCGGTTTTTCAGGTGGGCGAACGACAGATATTCACGATTTCCAGTCATGCGCGTCGCAAGCCAGGTGGAACGAGAATTTCAGGTTACGCTCTTGTATCTCAGTCAGGTTTAAAAGAATATAGTTAAAAAAAAAAATAAATATTTTCCCAGCATGCACAAACTGCATTTGTATATAATTTCCTAACAGTTTGTAATGTTTTTATTAGTTTACAGTGCATGTTTTGTGCAGTCGTCCCTGACTGAATGATTGCAGACATCTTTTGTGTGATGTTAGGATAAAGCACAGCAAACTTCAGCTAATTGTATACATTGATTTCAGTTCTTTGTGCTCTTCATTTGTAGCTTGCGATGCTTTAAAACTGTGTCTGTTATTAGTTGTTATCATTTGTTGAATACATCACTGCCTGCAACAAATGAAATAAACCTATAAACGTATCTGTAGACATATTTTTTGTATACTGGTGTGATGATCCATGTCTTAACTTACCCTGTTCAACATTCTTCATGTTGTCTGGTTGTGAATTGTCTGCTGTCAGGTTGTAAACTATGATACAATCATACACTGCTGCAAAAACATGTTGTTAAAATGTAAAATAGTTAAAATTTTTACAAACAAATATAAATTTACAAATTAAGATTATCACAATGTTTAAGGTCCCATTTGCACAGGGAAACCAAAACCCCCCGAACACCGGGATGATTACAGCTACACAGGTTTCCAACAGTAGCGCAGATCCAACTACCATTTCAATTATTTATTTTTATGCTCTTCTGTTACCTTTTAAGTTTTAAAACTGTCATCTTCTGGCAATGAATGAAACGACGTTCACCACCATATCAGTGGCCTAATAAACATTTTGCAACCTAGACTGATGTTATTCTGTGTCATCTGTTCTTTGACCGTGTGTTGCACTGACTGTACCTGGATGATACACGATGATGATGCATGGTCTATTCTGATGCACAACAAACACGTCAAGTCACCTTTATTTATATAGCGCTTTTAACAATACAGATTGTGTCAAAGCAACTTGTACAGCATTAATTAGGAAAATAGTATCAATAATGCAAAATGACAATAGTAAAAAAATGACAATTTTTCAGTTAAAGACAGTTCATCACTTGAATTCAGTGATGTCATCATCCCGCTTAGTTCAGTTTAAATAGTCTCTGTGCAATCATGTCAACGAAACGCTATCCGCCGCTGGAAATGTAAAGTTCCCAACTAAGCAAGCCCAAGGCGACAGCGGCAAGGAACCAAAAACTCCATCGGTGACAAGAATGGAGAAAAAACCTTGGGAGAAACCAGGCTCAGTCGGGTGGCCAGTTCTCCTCTGGCCAGATGAATCAGGAGTTTGTTCCATGCTGCAGCAAAGTCAGATTTTGCAGAGGACTCATCTGGTTCCTGTGTTCTTGTCCCGGTGGTCGTCTGAGACAATGTCTTTACAGGGGATCTGTATCTGGGGCTCAACTAGCTGTCCTGGTCTCCGCTGTCTTTCAGGACTATGGTGGTTCTTTCTAGGTGCTGATCCACCATCATCTGGGCTGGATACGGACTGGGATCTGGTGGTACGGTGACCTCGAATAGAGATAAAGAAACAGACTACTATTATCGTGAGATAGCCATTCTTTTCTAAACAATGTGCACAAGTACATCGGGTGTTTATGAATGTTCCCGGTTTCTGGTTGACCTCATTAATGCAGTCCCCTAAAAATCCTTTAAAAAAAATTAAAAAAAAACAAAAATACCCTTTTAAAACGGATTTGAATATTAAATAGTGTTGATGTGTTATGTGTAACGCCCGTTAACGAGATGGGTCTTTATATCTAGATTTAAACTGCAAGAGTTTCTGCGCCACAACGAAAATGTTACGTTAGGCTTATTCCTAGTTTTGGGCCTAAATGGGCAATCAATTTATTTGGACGACAGCGCTTTTCACCAATACAATCATTGCAAAGCAACTTTCGCCAGCAATTAAGTTTCACAATCTTTAGGGGTAGCTTATCAGTGGGACTAGTCAGTTAATGTACATCTGGCAGAAAATGTATGGAAAAATCATGTTAGACTAATAAAACAGACGATAACCCTAGAACAGCAATTATTATATAACACTCAAACAAACACCATCCAACCATTATTTATATGCCAAGTCATAAAGTTCACAAATCTGGCAGGTGCATCTCAATAAATCAGAATGTCGTAAGCCAGCTTCTTTGGCAATGACTGTTTGTGGCTTACCCTCCTTGTGAAGGGTTTCAATGATTGTCTTCTGGACAACTGTCAAGTCAGCAGTCTTCCCCATGATTGTGTAGTTTAGTGAACCAAACTGAGAGACCATTTTTTAAGGCTCAGGAAACCTTTGCAAGTGTTTTGAGTTGATTAGCTGATTGGCAAGTCACCATATTCTAATTTGTTGAGATCGTGAATTGGTGGGTTTTTTTTCAATGTGAGCCAAAATCATCACAATTAAAAGAAACAAAGACTTAAAACCCATCCTTTGCAGTCTGTGTGCATTGAATTTATTTATACACGAGTTTCACAATTTGAGATGAAATACTGAAATAAACAAATTTTTCCAGAACATTCTAATTTATTGAGATGCACCTGATTCTTAATTAGGGCTTTTCCTTTTATTTTTATTAATATAACGCCGTGGGTTTTGTCCCGGTCCTGGTGGAATTACCTGCCCAAGCTCATTTCGAGCAGCTGAGTTCTTACCCAGTTCCACCCATTTGATCTCACCACAATGATGTCCCCATGACTCACATGATTCACATGGTGTGGTCACAATGTGTTGTCACCGTGAGCTTGAAAATTTAACCCCACAGCGCACCCTCGCTGGGTGCTTATTCTGTCCCTAGATGTCTGGTGTGTCTCATCTAACAACACGGTGGACGAGGATAGGCGTGAGACAAGTCAGCCTAGAGGGTGCTAGGGTGGAGAGAAGATGCAGGGGGGTGGGGTCTGGGGTGGTGGCGTGAGTCAAGGGGGGGTGTGGGAAGTTGAAAGTTTTACTGTTAGGTTCTTTCCTTTTCCATTTCTTGTTCTTTTCTTTATTTTTTGTAAAACTGAAACATAAAAAGATTACAAACATCTTGTTACAGAGAGTTCACAAATAAACGCAAATTAATTAATACAATGTTATATGAACAAACATAACAAAGGGCTACATTCATGCTCTGCTTAATATTGTTATCACTGAAGAGTAAAAGTTTTAAAAAAAAAAAAAACGCTCTAACTTATGAATATTTCACATGTATACGTGTATATACACATTCTTACAAACACTGAAGAAAAGTAATAGACTTACAGGCAAAGCCTTTCCAAGGCACAAAACGCAAAGGAAATAGAGTAAAGAACTTCTTGGACAACCGCATGGAGAAAATCTGGAACCCTGCGATTATTTCTAGGTTGACCTCTAACCTAAGAGTCACATGGTCTAAATCAACCACTGAGAAAATAGCTAACAATTATTAATGTTCTTTGTTGTTACACCAAACTGCCACAAGATGGTGCTAAAAAATAACAAACAAATGCGTGACATGACACTCCCCGCCTGGTATTGTTCAGATACCACTATATAATCACCTGAGATACAGGGAATGTCCACACAATAAGTCCTCACAAAGTTTCAATCCTCTGCTGGCATGAGAAGAATTGTTTCGGATATAGGTCTAAGGAATGTCTTGATTGTCCCATTCCTTGCAACTCTCAGTTCAACTGTTCTCAACTTTTTGTCACTGCTGGGGAAATCTTGGTTACAATAGCCATAGGCCATTCATTACGCTTGGCTTGAACGTCCTTAAGAAGGACTACATCACCCTCTTTTAAGTTCCGTCTTTCCTTTTGCCATTTGCTTCGGCTTTGGAGTGTTGAGAGGTATTCACGTCTCCATCTGTTCCAGAAAGTGTTGGCGAGATGTTGTACTCGTCTCCACTGCTGTCTGTGGAGATTGGTTTCCTTAAAGTCACCCGGAGGCGGGAGGAGTGTATAACCCTTTTGAGTTAGAAGCATAGCTGGAGTCAACAAGAAAGGTGAGTCTGGGTCTGTAGGAATAGGAGCAAGAGGTCTTGAGTTAACAATTCCTGTAACCTCTGCCATCAGAGCAGACAACACTTCATGTGTCAAGCAGAGTGGACTAATCTGTTGAAGCATGGAATCCAGTATGCACCTGGAGACTCCTATCATCCGCTCCCAGGCACCTCCCATGTGGGATGCATGAGGAGGATTGAAGACCCATGTACAACCTTCTCCACTAAGGTACCTCTTCACATTAGGCTCTCGAGAGTCAGCTAGCACAATTTCCAGCTCCTTACAGGCTCCTACAAAGTTGGTCCCACAGTCGGAACGGATTTGTTTTGCAGGTCCTCGCAAAGCAAAAAACCTTCTCAAGGCGTTTATAAAGGTGGACAAATCCATGCAGTCAATCAGCTCGATGTGAATCGCACGAATGGTCATACAAGTGAAAAGAACAGCCCATCTTTTGCTTTGAGCTTGTCCTCCTCGTGTGCGCCTTGCGACAACTGTCCACGGTCCAAAAACATCAAGACCAATGTACGTGAATGGTGGTTCAGTATTCAGGCGATCAATGGGTAGATTTGCCATCTTCTGCTCAGTTACCCTCCCACGAAGCTTGTTGTATATGACACACTTGTGTATGATACTGTTGATAAGCTTCCTGGCACCCACAATCCAATACCCTGCATTGCAGATAGTGGATTCAGTGAACATGCGACCCTGATGTTTGACTCGATCATGGTAATGCTTCACAAGTAATTTTGCGATATAACTGTGGCCTGGAATAATCAAAGGAAACTTTTCATTAAGATCCAGTGTGGCATTCTTAAGCCGACCTCCTATTCTGAGAAGCCCTCCATTGTCCAGGTAAGGGCTCAGCTTTTTCAGAGGACTGTTCCTTGGAATGTCGTTTCTCTTGACAATGCAGTTAAGCTCTTCTTTTTAGGCTTCTCTCTGCACATTCTTTATTATGGCTGCTTCTGCTTGTAACAATTCTTCCACTGAGCGAGGCTTTGAGCAGTGGTGCCATGATCTACAGGTATTGTGATGATCATTCGCCTTGTAAGCCTGGACGATGTGTATGAGGGAAGCTATGGCTCTGACTAGAGACCTCCAAGAAGAGAATCGCTCAAAGCGTTGACATCTGAGGTAAGAACCATCAGTGGATAGAGTGGTGACAAGAGAACAAACCTCTGTGTCTGAGTCTGGCTCGATGAGATCAAATCTCTCTTCCTCTGATGATAAACTTTGTTTAGCTTGTAACAGGAAAGCAGGTCCTATAAGCCAAGTGGTGGTGCTCAACAAATCTGCTGGTACAGAACGAGTGGCATGGTCTGCAGGGTTATGCTTTGTAGAGACATAATGCCATTGTGTTGGGCTTGACACCTTCCTGATACGCTGCACTCTGTTGGCAACGTATACATAAAAACGTCTTGTCTGGTTATAGATATATCCCAGGACAACTCTGCTATCAGTGTAAAACTCCACAGCATCTAGAGAGAAGTCCAGCTCATCCATAATTGTCTGCCCAATTCCAATCTGGGAATCGTATGAGCAGCTTGTGGAGCTAACTTCACCTTCCCTAGGACGAACCCAGTGTGACATGCACCTTCTTCACTGATGACATGAAGATATGCCACTGCTGCTATCGCTCTGACGGAAGCATCTGAGAAAACATGTAGTTCCTTTCTCAAGGCTGTAGAGAGGGTACTATCGACATACGGTCTTGGAATCTCCAGCTCTTTGAGGCCTTGTAAAGATTTCCTCCATGCCTCCCATGCTCCTTCTTTATCTTCAGGGAGAGGAGAGTCCCAGTCAAGAGCTTCACTTGAAAGTTCTCTTAACAGGAATTTTCCTTCGATGGTGATAGGGGCAATGAACCCAAGTGGGTCGAAAAGACTGTTCACAGTAGCAAGTATCCCTCTGCGAGTAAAAGGTTTCTTGATATCCGTTACCTGAAAGGTGAATGTGTCTCTCTTCACATCCCAGCTAAGTCCGAGACTACGTTGGATGGGAGTAGAATCAACATCCAAGTTGAGATCTTTGAACCCTTTTGCATGGGAATGCGTTCATTACTTCTTTACTATTAGAGGCGAACTTGTGCAGTCTCAGATTTGAAATGGCTAGCATCTCCTTAGTTCGTGTAAGCAGGTCAATGGCTCCCGCAGCTGTGGGCTTCGACAGAAGTCCATCATCGACGTAGAACTCCCTCTCTACAAAGTGTTTGGCATCTGAACCATACTCTTTTTCACCATACGCTGTTACACGTCGGAGTCCATAAATGGCTACAGCAGGAGATGGACTATTTCCGAATACATGCACCCTCATGCGGTATTCGATGGTCTCTTTGCTGGTGTCGTTATCCTTAAACCAGAAGAAACGAAGGAAGTCTCTATCTTCCTCTTTCACAATAAAGCTGTGAAACATCTGTTCAATGTCCGCAATTACAGCTACAAGCTCCCTTCTGAAATGCAGTAAGACACCTAAGAGACTATTGTTTAAGTCTGGACCAGAGAGAAGAACATCGTTCAAGGTGATGCCCTGTGTTTGCGCACTGGAGTCGAAGACAACTCAGATCTGACCAGGCTTCTGCGGGTGGTACACCCCAAAAATAGGTAAATACCAACATTCTTGACCTTCTCGAAGAGGAGGGACTACTTCAGCATGGTCACGATCAAAGATGTTCTGCATGAAGGTAACAAAATGAGACTTCATCTCAGGCTTCTTCTCCAGCATGTGCAAAAGAGAGGTTAGGCGGTTTAATACCTGGTCTCTATTATTAGGGAGTCGCTGGCAGGGTGTCCTGAACGGGAGTGGTGCGACCCAACTATTGCTCTCATCCATAAACATCTCTCTATCCATGATTTCCAGAAAACATCTGTCGTCAATAGACAATCCAACTTTGTTATCATCCTTTGACCTCTCAAAGATATTATCCTCTATGGCATAGTCATCGAAGATGAAGGTGTCACATTCCAGAGATATCTGAGGCAGAGGCTTGATGTCAAACTTCTCTTTGACTCTAAGTTTGTTGGGACATGGAGGAAGTAGAGACAGACATCCGTTATCAAGCACATGGGTGCGGTAGGTACTAATTGATGCAGACCTGTGTACTGATCCCAAGCAGACGTCCCCTACTACGACCCAGCCTAGGTCTAGCCTTTGCGCATAGGGTGCGTTACTAGGTCCATAACGTTGCTCTCGTACTTTATGAACTTGAAGAATGTCACAACCCAAAAGAAGAAGAATTTGGGCTTCTGGATCCAAAGGAGGAATGCAATGGGCGATGGGCTTTAGATGAGTATGCCAACGTGCTACGTCAGGGGTTGGTATGATGGCGCCGACGCTGATGGCTGCCTCCGGTGTCGTGCTCCGCAGGTTTTTTTTATGTTTTAATATGTTTTTGTTATTTTGTCCTGTTCTTTAAGTTATGCACCTGGCAATCAGGTTTTTCACCAATAGACTAATTGCTGGACATTAGAAGTCACACCACCCGCTATTTCCCGTTTTTTCGAGTATTTCGGATGGAGGTTTTGCTGGACATTGTTGTCGGGGGATCTGTGGCGCTATTAAGCCTTCAGGGACGCTCAGACGGGGGAAGCGGGCCGGCGCGCTCGTGAAGCTCAGACAGCGCGGATTCAGAAAGCCGTTGCCTAGCATCCATCTGGCGAACCTCCGCTCTCTACCCCACAAAACAATGACGAGCTCATTCTGCTCTCTCCCTCCCGGGACAAATAAGGATTTTTTCTAACTCTGCGCTTCTGTGTTTCACGGAAACCTGGCGAAAGGAAAGAAGACCCGCCATTTTTTTCCAGACAGCGGTTGATCTGCCGCGGGGTTTTTTCAAGGCTGTTCAGAGTGGACCGCGACGCATAATCAACAGGGAAATCACGCGGTGGCGGGCCATGCTTTTACATCAATGAGAGGTGGTTTACAGATGTAACTGTGTTAAAGAAGATTTGCTGTTCAGATCTAGAAGTGCTCTTCCTTAACTGTAAGCCGTTCTATTCGCCGCGGGAGTTTTGCTCTTTCATTCTCGTCAGTGTCTACATTCCTCTGTAAGCGCACGTGAGCTCCGCTTTACAGAATCTCGCTGATCTGATCACAGACACAGAACAACAACACCCGGACTCTGTTTTAATCATTCTCGGGAACTTTAATAAAGCAAATCTCTCCCGTGAACTGCCAAAATACAGACAGCACATCACATCACATGTCCCACCAGAGACAGCAATATATTGAATTACTGTTACACAGCAATAAAGGATGCATATCACTGTCCCACGAGCAGCTTTGGGGCTCTCTGATCACTGTTTGGTTCATCTTTTACCGACCTACAGGCAGAAACTGAAATTAGCTAAACCTGTTTTAAGGATTGTTAAAAGATGGACTAATGAAGCAGAGCGCAATTTACAAGCCTGCTTAGACGTTGATTGGAGTGTTTTTGAAGCTGCTGCTGCCACCGATCTGGACAAGCTCACAGAGACTGTAACATCTTATATCAGTTTCTGTGAAGACATGTGCATTCCTACCAGGACTCATTTAACCTACAACAATGACAAACCATTGTTCACTGCAAAACTCAGACAGCTCCTTCAGGCCAAAGAAGATGGTTACAGGAAGGGGGATAATGTCTTGTTTAAACAGGCTAAATACACACTGGAAAAAGGAGATCAGAGTGGCAAAGAGGACTTATTCTGAAAAATAAAGATTAAATTCTCTTAAATGACTCGGCATCAGTGTGGAAAAGTCTAAAAAAATCACCAACTACAAGACACCATCCCCCAACACTGTGGAGAATCAACACCTGGCAGACGATCTGACGAGTTCTACTGCAGGTTTGAAAAAAACACCCCACACCCAACCCTGAACCCCTCTCCACACAACCATTCACACCCCCAACAACCCCCCTCTCCCCCACACCAGCAATTCAGATCAGCGAAGAAGAGGTACGCCAGGTCTTCCGGAAGCAGAAAAGAAAAAAAGCACCAGACCCAGACTGTGTTACACCAGTATGTCTGAAATCCTGTGCTGACCAGCTAGCCCCCATCTTCACACTGATCTTCAACAGATCACTGCCTGTGCGAGGTCCCCTTCTGCTTCAAACGCTCCACCCCATCATCCCCCGTCCTAAAAGAAACACCAAATTCTATACTTACTGACTACATACCTGTGGCTCTAACGCTGTGGTCATTACGTCTTTTTGACAAAACTGGTGCGGCCCCACCTGAAATGACATCACTGACCCTTGCGGGAAATCCTCTTCAGTTTTTGCCCTCACCAGCAAACAGTCTGTGGACTATGCAGAAACATGGGACTGCATTACTGCATTATGTTCTGCAACATCTAGGCAGACCAGGGATTTATGTGAGGATCCTGTTCGTGGACTCCAGCTCGGCCTTTAACACTATCATCCAAAACCTCATCCTGCCCAAACTAACTCAGCTCTCCATGACCACCTCCGTCTGTCAGTGGATCAACAACTTCCTGACAGACAGGCAGCAGCTAGTGAAGCTGGTAAAATACACATCCAGCACCCGTACGATCAGCACTGGAGCTCCTCAGGTTTGTGTTCTCTCCCCACTGCTCTTCTTTCTCTACACGAAGGACTGCACCTCTAAAGACCCCTCTGTCAAGCTCCTGAAGTTTGCAGACGACACCACACTCATCGGCCTCATTCAGGACGGTGACGAGTCTGCTTACAGACAGGAGGTTGAGCAGCTGGCTGTCTGGTGCAGTCACAAAATCCTGGAGCTGAACACGCTCAAAACTGCAGAGATCATAGTTGACTTCAGGAGAAACGGGGGGTTGCTCTCCCCCCACTCACCATCATGAAGAGCACTGTGGCTGCAGTGGAGTCATTTAGGTTCCTGGGCACCACAATCTCTCATGACCTGAAGTGGGACACTCACATTGATTTCATTGTGAAAAAGGCCCAGCAGAGGTTGGACTTCCTTCGCCAGCTGAGGAAATTCAACCTGCCACAAGAGCTGTGAAACAGTTTTACTCCGCCATTATTGAATCTGTCCTCTCCACTTCAATAACTGTCTGGTTCAGCTCAGCAACCAAATCTGACCTCAGAAGACTACAAATGGTAGTCCGGACTGCTGAGCGAGTCACTGGCACAACCCTCCCCACTCTCCAAGAACCGTACTCATCCAGAGTGAGCAAAAGAGCAAGCAAAATCACTCTGGACCCCTCACAACCAGCACACTCCCTCTTTGAACTGTTGCCATCTGGTCGACTCTACAGAGCACTGAGCACCAGAACGACAAGACACAGGAACAGTTTCTTCCCTCAGGCAATTCATCTCATGAACACTTGACAATAAACGTTGAACACACAACACTATTATACATTTATATACTTATTTATCTAACACACATATTCAGTCTACACCTCAAATTTGCACATATTATACAGTACCTGTACATAAAAAAAACAACAACTGTCTATTGTCATATACCTGCACACACAATTGACAATTTATATATTTTTATTCCTTATTCACTTGTTCTATTTTTTATTTATTTTAATTTTTTATTACCTGTGTTTTTTTGTTCTGTCACTGTCAATCTGTTACACTGTGGAAGCTTCTGTCAAGAAAACAAATTCCTCCTTCCTCGTATGTGTAAACCATACCTTGGCAGATAAAACCTCCTTCTGATTCTGATTTCTTATTCATTTCTGGTATCTCAGCCCTGTCATTTAATCCGCATGTGTTTGTGCAGGTTCGCTAAAGTTTGCATTTCAAACCTTCATACCACGTCCCATCTAAAAGATCTAATGAAAACCTGCTGCTCTTTATCTTCTCTTCTCACTCCCTGCCACCTCTGTCACACCTGCACATGTACGCAGGGTGTATGCTGAGCGTTCTCCCTTTTCATGCAGCAAGTTGAAGAACTCACTTCTAGCGAGCAAACTATTGCTCTGGTCGTCCAGGACCACATAAAGCCCGATTGCTTCTTCTGGATAGCCCTCTGGGTCAAACTTGGCCAGACAAATCTTAGAGCAAGACTGTGAGCTTCTACCATAACCACAGACCTCAGTACACTTGGAAGTGACATCAGGTTGAGCAGTCTCTGTCTCTCTCTCCCCGACGCCAACAAAAAGGGAAAAAAATAACGAAAAACTTGTTGGGTAATGTTAAAGACGGACATTCACTGGGTGAAGTGTTGCGACAAAAATGAATACCTCACTTCCGCATTCCTTACATTTAATAGCTGCTTTACAGTCTCTGGCCAGATGAGTGGTAGTAGCACAACACCTGTAACAAACCCATTTCTCTTTTAGGAAGGCCTTGCGCTCGTCTAAAGATTTACTCCTAAAACCTCTGCAATGTTTGAGAGGGTGTGGCTTCTTATGAATCGGGCAGGTTTTATCCACATCCTCTAATTTTCCACTTGAGCGCAATTCACCACCACTGCATGTCTGAAAAGCAGCACCTGATAAGACTTCTGTCTTGTGAGTATAGACTGGGCTTTTCACTTGTTTCTTCACTGGCTGTTCCAGCTTCAATACATTATGAATTCCATAAGACAGAGCAAAACTTGGATCATTGCGTGTTCGAGCCTCTCTGCAGACGAAATCACAGAAAAATGAGAATGGAGGAAAAGCGACTCGATGTACAGCCTTATACTGAGAACCCTGAGTCATCCACTTCTCTTGCAAACTATGAGGTAACTTATCCACTATGGGAGCTACACC
>JADLZN010005468.1:0-20090 GCA_018155175.1 Sinocyclocheilus anophthalmus | reverse complement strand
TGCTTTGTGTAAGTTCCTCTCCCTGAGACCTGGGCCCTCATGTATAGAACTTTTACGTAGATTTCATCCTAAATGTGTGCATGCGTACAAGTTCAGATTTATAAAGCCATGCATTCGTCACAACCTGCGCAAAGTAATACCCAGTCAGCGGAAGATTGTGCGTACATTATCTCCTCCCTGAAATAGCCATATATGGAGCTTACAACGCCTAGTTTTACTATGCATAACTTCATCTGCATATCATTTCCATGCATATTCCCATCCACATACAGTTAAGAGGAGCAATACGGTACAAAATTATTACTAACTAATAAATGCTTTTTGGATACATGTTTAATTCGTACCGCAATTTTTGGAGTGTTTATAGCTTATGTCTTTATTGAAAGGGATGGGCCTTATTTTTATTTTTTTTTGCAGTGAAAAGAGCTGACTTACCGTGTCAATTTTGAAAATAAAATTCACTTATCTTACGGTTTTTCCTTCCTTCAAATTCATCTTTTAAGGAGGTCTGGTGTTTGTCACAATATTGGGAATAGCCCCGAAGGGGTTTATGAAGAGGAATTGTGCTTAATATTCCAAATACATGGCGGTCCTGTCGACAAACTAAACGTGAAGAGATTAACAACTTAAAACTGTTGACACAAACCAATATGGAATGAATCACACAAATAAGTCTTAAATTTTACAGAAAACCAGAAGTGAATTAAGTCACAAATACGATCAGTTTTAAAGCGTAAACATATTCACAAATATGTATTTGTCACAACCACAGCTTTGCCTGGCATTTATTTGTGAATCGCATCCTG
The DNA here is from genome assembly GCA_018155175.1 of Sinocyclocheilus anophthalmus. NCBI lineage: Eukaryota > Metazoa > Chordata > Actinopteri > Cypriniformes > Cyprinidae > Sinocyclocheilus > Sinocyclocheilus anophthalmus. Next base: position 19,284 of record JADLZN010005468.1, on the reverse strand, counting down.
TGCGTTTGTAGATAGCTGCAACAGAGCATAGGAAGTTGTGAATAGCTTAGTCCTGTGGCATTTTTGCAAATTGTGTAGAAACATTTCTTGGCATCAAGAGGTGGCGAAGGAGGATGAGGTGCTGGGACAAGTCCCCCAATGATGTCAGCGTGCGAGTAGGTGAAGGCAATGACACATGGAAGAGGGATGCAATTCTCGTATAGGTGAGTCCAATTCTCGGGGCTGGCGGATTTAGATTTGGCACTTAGTGACAATTAGGGGTCGGAGAGGGGTCGCTCGTCCTGAGATAACTTAATTCATCTGCATTGGCTCAAATAGGTACTATAAGGCCCATAAAATGGGTACAGTAACAGATGTTTAAAATTGAGTTTCATTAGACCATTAGACTATGTATCATGCCAAGCCACAGTATTATATTTTACGTGCCTTTGAAAATGCCAGAGAAACAGAGCTTTAAATCACGACTATGGTTATGGAAGCTTCATGTTTTCAATATGAAATCAACGGAGTCGGCGTCAGCTGACGGTGACTGCTAATAAATAACTGAACTCAGCCTCATAATAAACATTTGTGGGGGTAGTGTGATAGGTTACATTGCATCCCACACAACAGGCATTGTCCCGAATTTTTTTATTCAGTGTGCTCTAAAGCCGGCCTGGTGACTGTTGATAGCTAGCTATCTGTGGGCTGTGGCATAACGCGATGTAGCTGAAAGTTTTATGGACCTATTGGAGCCTTGTGGTGGTCAGTTCACAGCAGTGATAGAAATGAATCTACCAATAAGCTTAAATATATATATATTTTACATTTTAAAAGCATTTTTACATTTATAAAGCCTTTTTTTCTAAAAGTGCATCATCTTTTTTTGAGTCAAGATGGATCATTCGTCATAATAGGGTGTTGCGAGAGTCGAATAAGTGAGAACGTATGTGTGTGCCCTGTTACCACCAAGCAAATATAGAGGTATAGCACGGATCTAGGCGGAATCAGGGGTGAGATATAAAAAGATGTACAATGATCAGGGGAAGGAACCAGGGACCAGCATGTTCATGGGATATGAGAAGCGGGAACAGTAAAAACGCTGGGATAGCTGTGAGGGGAAGGCCGAGCGTCTGAGGTCTGAGTCACTATATAAGGAGGGCGTAAGTGATGGCCGATTCAATTTTTGTTCCCTGTTCCCTTCTTGGGAGAGTGCTACAAGCTCTTGGTGCATAAAGAAGTCATCTGCTCCAGGGTTGGCAGGAGACTAAAGTCTCCGAACAACTATCTCAAAGAGGTACGTGCTTCCTTTATTAGTCGCAGCCGGGGTACGTCCACATGTGGTTGCCGTGGGCTGCATGTGGTTGGGAAGAAAGAGAGGGGGAAGGGGGTCGTCGATGGATGCCGGGGTCAGGGGGCAAGCAGGCCGTCCCTCGGAGAGACGCCACCGGGAGCCGGCCGTCAGCTCACGATTCTAGCCCGGCAGTCAGAACGTCATCGCTAAGCCGGTCATCCCCTCACAGCAGGCGCTGTTTTTTTTTCATTGTGAAAGCGAAACCTTCATGGTTTTGTGTCTTACCAAAGAGGGACAGGAGCTACAAGATCAGATGTGTATTTTAGCAACACTGTTCCATACAGTTTAACCCAAATTAAGGGTCGCAGAATGTGGTACAAGCGCGATGTTTTTACCTGGTCGGACCGCTGTTTTACAGCTAGTGAAGCGCGCTGGGAGAGAACATACCTGTTGACAAAACAGCCCGTGGCAGTTGACTGATTCACGTAGTACTATTGCTGGTTTTCAACAATAATCATACGACGGAGTGTAAGTCCGTCCACAGAGATATTGGAATTAACGAGTACAAGATATCGTAACAGCTGGCCCTGTACGATCTTGGGGCCGTAGGTGCGAAGCAGAATGGACGGCGACGCGAGCGTTATGTTGTGATGCAAATTGTTACAGAACGGTTAAAATTGAAGCAGGAAAGGTGCGAGTGTTATCGAAAACGAATGAATGGGAGCATAGTAAAGTAGGCGCTACACAAGGTTTTATAGCAGAGGTTTCAGGTTTCATTACACCAACGCACACATAATAATGTTCCATTGTTTAGGAGGCATCGATAGCTACCGCCTGTAAACCATCGGTTTAACCAAGCCCGACGGGTGAAACAACACAGCATTAGTCCTGCCCTATTTAGATAGATATACAGTACCGTGCCTGGTGCGGTGCGATTGGTCTCGCACAGACATGGGGGGTTTGCTGTGATTTATGAGATTTAGTCAAGTTAATAAACTAGGGCAGAGAGAGTTGAAGGGGATGCAGAAGACAGGGAGATCGAGTATCTCTTGGAATCTTCACAAACCCGTGTGGCCCAAAAGATTTGGATGTCGTATTCTAAGGGGCGCCCGCCACCTTTTATAGAAAGGAGGGGTCCAGTTTTTATAATTTTCAAAATTCAAAGTTTATTTCGGCAGTGTGTGTCATGTAGATTTTCCAAGTGCGCGGTGTGAATAATGGGGGCTAGATTGAGTACATCAGAGAGAAAAGATAGTCGATGGGGCTGACGCGGATTGGTAGGTGTAGGTGACGTAATTCGGAGTATGTCACAGCTGCAGTGAGGCGATGTGAAAGCATTATGTGATGCGGAAGGCTGGACCCGCCATCCGTGCAGTGTGAGACAAAGAGTAAGTGAATAATGGTGAGGAAAATGCTAAGATACGTTGAGCGTAGTCGAAAAGTGCTGGGAGGTATGTCAGGAAGGGGGCGGAGGCCGGAGTAGGGTGGTGCTGCTACTGGCTGAATACAAAGTGGGACCAAGGGGGGGGGGGTGAAAACAATTGTGTGCTGGGATACGAAATATATAATAATACTAAGGAACTATAACCAGTAATACTAGGTCTTCTCAAATATCACCACCCCTAGAACAGTCCGTTGCAACCTTTAACCCACAAAGCCAAACTACACATAAGGAACTAAATGCTAACGCTTTCCGTTTTGCCAGTACTATGAAAGGACACGAGGGCCTTTTTTTTAATATAATTCTGGAGGCTAACCAAGTGGACGGAAGATTCAATCCCTATACCGGAATAAACAGCTTATCTTTAATAATCGCCACAGCCTATCACTAATCTCCCACTGTTTTTACACTAAACACTACTTTTGGATTGAACTATTTTTAGAGTTTACACCGAAAAAAATGCTGTTTTTTAAGAGTCACTGACTTTTTGCGACAGGTGGGATACAGCTTACGGCATTTCTCATTCATTCCTATGGTATCTGTAAATTGCGACTGAGTGCCGTATAACTCTGACTGAAATTCAATGACGTCAAGGCTGTAATGTGATTGGTTTTTAAGGCACACGTGATCCAAGTTGACCGTTATGCTTTCTCCAATATTAAGTAATACAGACCCCTGTATCTCCCAATAGTAAGACAATCCTCTGATCTCCACCTCATTTCCTTGGGTTTCCCCGTCCTCGCTCCTCCATCCTCCATCCTATGACACGAAAACTGATTGGGCTCAGCCATCTTGTAGGACATCTCAATTCTCTAATTGCACTTCGAGGAGGCAAGGATCGAGGAGTGAGGAGGCTTCCCTCTTGTCCAAATACCAACACTTGTGGTCTTGGCCACACAGGAAGTAAGTGCGCAAGACTGTCCCTGTCTTAAAAACGCCAAAGCGCAGTGCCCTTAACGCACACTATCTTGAATACCGCTCCGGAGCGCTATTTGAGGTTTAGTGTATCCCATCATGCATCATGTTGAGGAAGTAAATCGTGAGACTTTTTGCCGATATCTCGCGAGATGTCACGGAAACCTTTCCAATGTAAGTCAAATATTAATATAATAATTAGATATTACATATAATTTGGTAGTAAAACAAAGAGTTGCACGTTTTGTTGGTGCAAATGACTAGTGGTGATAATTGTTTTGTACAACATTTGCAACTGCATTTTATCACTTAATTAGAAGCACTACAAAATTAAATTGTGTCATCTGTTATAGAGTGTAGGATATCAGACCGAATCAGACAATCTAAGATTTGGTCAAAACATGGTTGAAACATGAGGCAAATTCCACAGAGGCCCAAGACAACAGGATGTCATAAATCAGACCCTAGCCAGTCTAAAGCAAGCCTAACCACCTCTTTCACAGAACAGATTCAACATTAAAACAAAGGAACACTTATTGACAATTCCAAGGAGATTGTCAATTTTGGGGGCAAGTTATCAAGAATAATGGTCAAAAGAGATGCACAGCGTGACCGTCACATGGAAACATGTGATAGTGATCACAAGCTCTTCGAATTGACATCCCCCACCTCACGACAGAGAACAGACTGAAATTCCTTACAGACATTTTAACCTCTCTGGTCTTCACAGAACATGTCCTTATGTTAAGAGAATGGCACAGAAACTGCATTTCCATGTAAATTTGCATCTAAATGACACTAAAAGGACCTAAGCAAATAATAATTGCTATGCATAACTCCATATTTTGTATGTAACCCACATGTTTAACCATCATGTCTTAATCATTTATTGTGTATGTATTGTTAATAACTATTGAATAGCTTAAGGGGTCGTATTCATGTTTGGTATGTGTGAGTTTGAGAATTCATGCTCGAAACGTTTCTTCCAATCACTTCTTTGTCAAATGTATCATATTCTTGTTATAGAAATCATGTCCAAAACTATACTGTGCAAAGAGCGGGAAAAACGCGGACCATGTGACCGATGAGATAACAGTTGATTTATGAATGGGGAGGAGGAATATACAACACCCCGAGCAACGATGACATCTAATTGGTCAAAACACCATCTGGGGTGTGTTAAACAGCCCGGTTTAAAAACTAGAAACACCATCAAATCACTCTCTTGGCTTTTGGTGCTCTATAGCTCTCTCCTCATCCGGCCCTCTCCTTCTTGCCTTTTCGGCCTTGTTGTTTTTTCTTTAATCATGCTTCTTTAGTTTTAGCGTGCTCTGGCTTACACGCCATCTCCTCCAAAACCATGAGGAGAAACGCCACCTGGTCTCATCAAACTTTACTTCTATTTCTTTAGTTTATTTTATTTTCCGTTGAGATTTTTGTGTTTTGAGTTAAGTTTGCCTAACGGCGCATCTCCGAAAGAGTGCTCTCTAAAACTTCAACTGCAGACCACAACTCCGCGTCGCCAGCCAACGCCCAACCACTGGCTTCCCAAGACTGAACCTCCAGCCAATCAGCAACCTCGGGAAACCCCTTTCGGCAACCAGACAAGGAAGGGAACCCCGCATCACAGAAACGCAAGTACTCCAGATACTAGCTGAACTGGTGCATTTAATATAAATTTTAACCTAATTGAGGGACTCAATGCGAGGGTTAATTAAGTGATTGATGGTTGTTCAGATCTATGCAATTGTACATATTGCTGTAAACTTGGGATTTCACATTTTCATTCTCTTAAACTAATTATTTCCTCACTTTCTCTCTTTCTGCAACTTGTGTGAATGTGTGTGTTTGTGTTAGATTAGTTTATATGTCTTAGATTTATCCAATAAAGCCTTATTTATATTGAAAAGAGAAGTATCTTGTGTTTTGTGCTCACAAGTTAATGTCTTAATCTGCCGACCTTGTTACCGTGCTAATTATTAGTGTTTTCACTATATTTTGGATATAAGTATCCATTGCAGAATTGATGTCATACGTCTCGTTCACTGAATCGCAGGCCGTCTCAGTGATACGCCGTAAAACAGTGATTCTGTCCTAATTCCCTTACACATTATTGGTGGAGTTCCCAAAACTAAAATCTTAAATGATTCCCTTTGACTAAATTGCCTGTTTCCCTTACAAGCGACCACTGAACAGACCTTTAGAAGTTGATTTTAAAATGCAAAGTATTGAAAAAATTAAAGCTCTGTAACCACTTGCTTTTTACAAGCCCTAAGTGTGTCCCATCAGGTAAAGACAAGCTCTACACACACTGTGGTCTTCATGCTCACTTGAACACTTGGCTAAATACAGGAAATACGTCATATAAGTGTTTAAGTGGTCAAGTGCAAAGACCGCAAGTGCAGGTATTTGGACAAGGGGTTCCTGAGGAGTCATGAGTGAGGATACAGGTGTATCCTTTGCGGAAGTGTTTTATCGACTAAACGTGACGCACGTATAAATTCTCCTCCCCCTTCACATCTGCACCAAGTGGTAACCATGGCAGAAAATACAAACACACATAAATGTGAGCATGAAGTTATTATGTTTTTACAGTGCCTTTAATTTCGATGTATAACGTGTACTTTTCAGCACAGTTTTAATTACGTTTATTTACGTCTCTTGATTTTAATGGGTTAATGGGTAATTAACGGGTGGGGACCAACACCCCTGTAAAGGCAGCTGCAGTGGGTGGCGGGGAGACGTCCCCTACATGCCACTGCACCCCCCCCTCCCGCCGGGAGATGTACTGGTATAGGAAGCGTAACATCAGTGGCACCTAAAGGCACCTGCGGAGGTGCGACAGGCCGAAAAGGCAAAGCAGGAACAACATCCTATCCACCTTATTGTTTTTAATTTTTAATGAATACGTCTTATATTGGTTAATAGAGAATTACTTTAATGTAGGACATTTGCAGAATTATATCAAAGCACAAGAAAATGAAAGAAAATTAAACAAACTGTAATACTATACAAGAAATAAAAAGCAGTTAATAACTGGGAATAGTTCATTGTTAATAACTGGTAATATATATACAGTATATAATATATATATATATATATATATATTAACTATAGTATAATCAGACAAAATGTGGTATTTTGTGGAGGTTGAAACTATTACAATATAAATAATTATCTCTAATGTTCAAGAATCCTGAAATCCGCAAGCTAAATTCAGCGGTGTAGAGTCATCATTAATTGAAGTGATGCTAAAGGGAGCGAGGATGTATCATTTCACTTGATTCAATTCCTCCGTCCTTGCGTAGTTCCCTCACATCCTGAAGGGGTGGAGCTAAGACGCGAGGAAAGGAAGCGTGGAAAGGAAATGAGGATGCACAAATAAGAACTGAGAAGCACCCCTAATATAATACGATACATTAACCTTGTCAGCTTCATGAGTGAATCGTTCATTTGAATCATCGTTTTTTGGAGTATCGGATGAACAGGTTCACAAAACTGTTCTGAGCAATGTGAATTGAACTGAATTGATCTGAGTGGTTCTCGAGTCAACAATCAAACGACTCATTGAACCGAGATAGGGTGAAATGTGTTAACGTTTTAGAGCAGGGGTCTCAAAGCGTGGTCCTGGAGGGTCAGTCCTGTAGAGTTTAGCTCCAATTTTAATTAAACACACCTGGACCAGCTAATTAAGGTTTTACTAGGCAGACTAGAAACTAGAAACCAGGGAGGTAAGTTGCAGCTAAAATTTGCTGGACACTGGCCCTCCAGGACTGAGTTTGGTCACCCCTGTGTTAGAGCATGCATTATGATATGCAAAGGTGTAGTCCTAATTATCCTTCACAGAGTTGCTTATGTTACACACTAAAAGATTTTTTTAATCTTATAAGATTTTCAAAATGTGAGAGACCACAAACATGAGGACAAAAAATCCTAGATTTAATTGTTTTGCTCCTATAGTGTGTGGTGTGCCGAAATGTGACAAAGACAGCACACCACACCACACAACAACAGATTTTCAACCAGAGTCCCGACTGTGAACACGGGAAATCTCCCAAAATCTCTCGAGACTTGGGAATAAACACGGCGGACGATAGCAAAGACTATAGAATACCCTTACCTCTTAAAGGGACTTTGATGATAGGCAGGAAGAAATTGCGATGACTGTGTTTGTTATGCTTCCGTCTTCTGTCAGCTCGCTTTCTGATTGGATATTGTTTCGTTTCACGTGATAATCTCCAGATTGTACGCACGTTTTTTTTGGTCCTCAGCAACCTCCAACATACTTCCCACAGATTCAGTTACTTTAACACACCTCACACCACAGGAAAATCGGATAAGATAATAATCTTTAGAACCACCAAGATAATCGGGACATTACCTAGGATTGTCGGAAGAGGAGAAATTGGCCCAAAAGTCAGCCTGATTATCTTGTGGTGTGTACCCAGCATTATTTGTTCAAAAGAGTCAATTCACAAAAATTATTCTGACTTCTTCTCACTATGAATTATACTATTGACTCCTTAAATCTAACATTATCAACACCACAGTGTAACAGTAGAGCTAGCACAGACATGAAAATATACACATTCTAAGGTTTATTATTCAAATTAAAATATGTAGAATTGTTCAAAATTTACTTTGAAATATTGAAAATGTCTATTTCAGTTATGTACTAGGCTATTCACCCACTTGGGTGCATTTATCTAACCACATTATGCCTGAGAAAGTAAACAATCTCAGCTAAGAAGAGCTAATAAGAAACTTTTAGAGAGGAAAGGTGTTACCAAATTATTATATTAAATTAAGCAGAGTAACAGATTGACGGCATTCTTGGGTAAACAAGCAGAGTGTCTGGATGACGCATTTTGTTTTGGTCTTGTGTGGCGGTCTGGGCACTGGGGTTGGCACAACGGCCAGTTGAATGCATTGTTAGACTAATTGAAGTGGAAACAAGAGGACTGAGACCCCCTGTAGGTTCTGTAGCGGGAACAAAACTACACAATTGTATAATTCAAGAATCCAAATGCGGTGTCGACAGATAATGATGTGTCCAATTAAATGCCCCTGAAGCTGTTCCAGTATATGACTGCAGCCGCAATGTGTTGAAATGCCATGTTCTTCCAAATGCAGCTTAATTGCCACCCACTGGTTCTGTCAACAGGTGCCAGTGGCTCTGAATCATAGTGGGGGAAGTGTGTTAAAGCTTTTCTGTGTTTCCATCGTGGATTATGAGTGAATTTTCATCAGCGGTGTACACAGACGAGTTTCAAACAATTGTCAATCGGGACTTTATCGAATTATTATATGGGTTTATATATGAAAAGTGGTTTAAGGGGAGGGGCTAAAAAATAGGAGGGCTTGGTGAAGTCATTGAAAGGTAAAGTCATTTCAGAGCATTTGTTTGTATCTATTTAACTATCTATAACTTCACTCAAATCCTGAACTCCACAGCCTTGAGACTTTTATTATCCACACAGAATCACACTAATATGTGCATATCCAGAATACCTAAAGAGAATTTTTTTTATGCTGTCCTCTATTTCTGATTTGACTTTCATGGCTCCCTCCGGATGCATTTATCAGCTGCGGGTTAGTAGTTAACTTCGCTAGAGCATTGCCGGCAGCTGCCCCATGTATTTACAGTCCAATTTTTTTCATTTTTACCCACATTAGGACTGACTGACACATAATCCCTTGGCGCAGCAGTGGCCTCCATTTTCTTGGCAAATAGCAGCGAGTTTAATACCACCCTCTGTCCAAAATAACAACTCACACAATTTTGCTTCTGTAATTGGGCTATTATCGTCGTGGCGTGAGGGCTGTATTCTCAAGCAGACCCACCTAGGCGTTACTTAAGAGGTTTTTCAGTGGTCAGCTATCAATTGGTTATGAAACAATTTGGCTAGGCTTAGTCTGCTATTTGTATACAGTGGAAACATTTAGATTTAGACCTAACTGGTGAAGTGATTTTGTTGTCACTGCTTTAGCATAGTAGTTCTCAGCCTCAGCAAACTTTCAAATGGGGCCTCAAGATAACTTCAAATGATTCAAGATCAGACAAAACAATAATTAAAACTTACAGATTCCTGTAACCCCCAAAGGTCAAATTTCTGCATTATACAATATGATTGTGTCTGCAAGTAATACTTCAATTCAAAAAATTTAAGAAAAATGGACCAAAGATATAGACTCTGTAATGATTGATGAAATATGGGATGATGCTCTAAAAAGAGTAAATGGATCAACCACCTGTGCACGCCTTAGTCTTATACAATTTAAGATACTTCACTGTACATATTACACTAAATCTAGACTTTTAAAAATGTATCCAAACGTTGATGACAGATGTGATCGATGTAAAAGTGATAAAGCTGATCTTATTCATATGTTTTGGTCCTGCCAAAAGCATTTGTATTTAAAATACTAAATGAAGCTTTTAACTTGAATATAACACCCTGTGTTGAAATCGCTATCTTTGGAGTGCCAGAACATGGAATACCTCTGACTAACAATATGGGAAATGTTTTTGCTTTTGCTTCATTATTAGCAAGCAGGAGAATATTGTTGGAATGGAAATCAAAAAATCCACCAAAAACTTCAATGTGGATTTGTGATTTGATATTATATTTAAAACTAGAAATAATAAAATATGTCAAAAAAGGATCCATTCAAATATTTTATAAAATTAGGAAACCTATGATTACATATTTTGAAAGGATGAAGACCCTACCTTCTAACTAATTAATAGGACTAAAGTTTTAGAAAGGCCATCTGACTTTAAAATACTTGGTTATATCATGCTTGCTATATCTACACAGAAAGACCATTTGAGTTACCGCCCCCCCCCCCTTCTTTTTTTATTTTTATTTTTTATTCTTTTTTTTTTTTAACATTTACTTTTTGTTACAAAATTGACTTTGATATACTTCTGCTGATAGCAAAGTATTGAATGTATTTTGCTATTTTGTATAGTAAGCACTCCCTTTTTAATCCATATATTATTTGGTTGTTTTGGTTCTTTATCTTATTTTCCACTTCTGTTAATTCAGTAGTTGTGGACCGGGGTGGGGAAAGAAAAATACATAATTATGTATTGTTTGGCATTTATTTTGTTTAACATGTTGAAAACTTATAAATAAAGTGCAAAAACAAACAGAAATCAACGTATTAAAAAACATATTTACAATATATGTAAAAATCCTTACACTAAGAACCGCCACGGGGTAAATTTACCCATGGCTTTTTTTTTCCAATGATGTAACAGTTCCAATAAAATAATCCAAGCTCTCAGGGCATTCATTGACTTTTACTAAATGTGTTATTTACAATCCCCCATTGTTTAAAAATTTTTAGAAAACCCTTTTAATTGCCAGGGGTCGCTGTATACCTAAAAGAGCCAGTGGGTAAATTTTACCCATGCACATGACAGCTGTTTTTGAATGGTTAAAGAACATATTATTTCACTGTATTATGTTACTGTCTTCACAAAGAAGTGTCTAGATTCATGAAATGATTATTATTAGTAATTAACTATGTTTTTGCCCTGTTGTTTTATGTTCAATAGACAATATAAGAGCAATAATAATTCACTGCAATGCATAGGATGTATGATGCAACGACAAATTCAAGCACACAGTTTCACCTAATTAGTTATTAATTTGTTTAGTTAAATAATTTATCATTTGAATAAGAAAACAACACCAAAAAACTTGGGATAATCATAAAAATTGTTTTATTCATTACATCATATAGATCGGATTTTTTTTTTCTTCAGGAAACGGCCAGACTAGTATAGCAACACAGTAGCGAACAATAAATTAACAAAAATTAATAATTAATCGAAAGTTTGAACATTTATGAGTAGGCTCAAATAAACTTTGGATTAATTATACATTTTTATTGTTTATTTTTCGTTACTGTGTTGCTATTTATTCTAGTCTGCCTGTTTCCTGAAGAAAAAAATTATTATATTATTTAATATATATAATATATATATTTCCAAACGGTGAATTATTAATTATCTCACTATTGTCTGTTTTCTGTTTAGTGTAAGAGGTTTTCATTTGAATAATTCTTTTAATAAAAAATGTGATTTAAAAATCAAATTCAATTATTCTAGCTCATTTTACCCTGGCATACAATTTTAGCAAACAAGTAATTTGGCAATGTGCAGTATGCTGAAAATAAAAACAGACTGCTTTATAAGATTCAAAAAAGATTTCATGACAGAAAGCTATCATATGGCTTCAGAAGACTTGAAATATAGCGCACAAGTCATTTGACCTACTTTTATGGTGCGTTTTTGTGATTTTGCAGCTTGAAAGACCTAGTCCCATTCATTCATGTGAACAAGGGGAAGTGAAAGATGTCTTTTTTTTTAAGCAGCTACATCAAGTGTGAGGATTTCTATATTAAGATACAGACCACCTTACAAATTAACTGGCAAGAAATAAACACCCATAAATTACTGGCTGAAAGGTAAAAAATGTGTGATTATATGTTTTTCGATCTGGCACAGAAGCAGCTACGGTGTCACTGAAGCAATAAGAAGCTGTCAGGTGTATTTACTGAGATCTTTTTTGAGACATGTCTTTGTGCTATATTTGTCGACTGTGCTAATCTAACAGTAGCTATAGCAACATGCTAAAATTGTAGCTCTGGGTATACGTTGTTATAAAACATTTCTTTTAACTCACCCAAGGCACACAGTGTTTTACTTATTGTTATTGAAATACTCCGTATGGCTGAGCTTTGATTTTTGAATTTAAATAGAAAGCCCTCAGAGATTTGGAGTGCGTTAACAGCGGCTAATAATTTAAAACGAAACTTTTCTAAATTTGCATTTGATTATGACAACTTTTATAGAAAAAAAAGACAGGCTACTTTTTATCATCATTTTGAACCGACAAGATAAGAGTTCAGAGCCTTAAAAACAGAATAATCATATTGAATAATGTGATTGGGATTTGCGCTCCACTTTGGGGATGTCTGTGTGCTTTTAGCAAACTGTTGTAACTTTGCTCAAAAAGAACAAAGAATGATGGAGTGAATACTAGATTTTCTCAAGAAATTGTTTTGGCACTGTGCTAGAGTGGTTGCCAGGGTGCTGTTATAGAGTTGCTAGGGTGTTCTGAGATTGTAAACAGTTTTAGGGTGTACTAGGTGGTTGCTACAGTGTTGCTATAAAGTTACTAAAGAATTCTTAATTTCTAAACCATTGCAGGCTGTTTTGAGTGGTCACTAGGTGCATTGCTTGGTGGCATTGCATCAGTAAGAAAGAGAAAAAAACAATATCAGATATCAACAAAAACATCATTTTAATAACAAAATATCATTCATTTGGTTTCATAAAACATCAAAACAAATAATATATGAAGCATAACTCCATCAAATATAAAACATTCACTTTGTGATTAGTTAGGAGACATGAATTGTAGTATGACTCGTTCAAAAACAACTTTTCACCATATTTATTAAATGACTACAAACATATGATGATTAAATACTGCAAGAAAACATGATGATTTACCATATTAGTTCAGAATTCCCATTAAAACCGCCCACGATTGATTATTGTACTGATTTTGGGCTGCTTGCTTTTAGCTTGCCTTTTCCCTGCAGTTAGGGAACAGAATATGTGGATGATGGATGGCTGGATGGATGGATGGATTGATGGATGGATGGATGGATGGATGGATGGTGGATGATGATGGATGGTATGGATGGCTGGATGGATGGATGGATGGATGGATGGCTGGATGGATGGGAAAATTAAACGACTGTCAGATGGATGGATGGATGGAAAAAATAAACAGACTGTCAACTGTCAGATGGATGAATGGATGGATGGACAAACAGATGGAAAAATAGACTGTTGAAAGGACAGACGGAAGGATGGACAAACTAATAGACCGCCGGACAGACAGATGGACAGGATTTATAGGATGAATTTATAGGTTTATATTTACGAATTTGTCAAAGCAAATGAAGAGTTATAGTGGTCTTACCGGTGCCAACGATGCGCAGATCAGCGAAGTGTTTGGCAAGAATGGCTGCGAGCTGAGTGAGTGTTTCCTCATAACCTGAGAGGGACAAACATCACACAACAGCATGAGTCTGACACAAACTACTGCTCTAGAAAGATTAAGGTTCACAAACACTAGAAGCTGCTGTGACCAGTAATAATTGAGAGAGACCTGGAAGTTCTTCCATGCAGTTGGAGGGGCTGAAGTAGTTTTTGAGGGCACTGTAGCTGTTCATGGCCACGTTGAGGTAGAATTCGGGCATGAATGCGAACAGGGAGCCTGTGCTGTCCGAATGCTCGATGGTACGGAGACACACCCTGAGGAGCCAGTACACGTCCAGCATCTTCTCCTGCATTCATACACATTATGAAAATAAAGCAGGATATACCCATGCTTCTTCCATCTGAACTTTTGCTGAGATCCAGAAATTGCAAACAACGCCTTGAAATGCACTTCGTATTTTAGTTTTGCACAACTAAAGCTCCATCTCTCTGAACCTTAGGAAAAACCCTTTTGCTTCTGTATCTTTAGGGACTTTTATTTCCAAATTACCTCCGTTATGACCGACTAATCTCTTTGCCTGTAAAGCATGTCTATTATAAGTTGCTGAATACTAAATAGTATTCTACATCGCCAGCTGAGGGGAGGTTCAAACCTGCCACAGGAGCTGCTGAACAGTTCTACTCCGCTATCACTGAATCCGTCCTCTGCACTTCAATAACTGTCTGGTTCAGCTCAGCTTCCAAATCTGACCTCAGAAGACTTCAGCGGGTAGTCCGGACTGCTGAGCGAAACATTGGTACAACCCTCCCTTCTCTCCAAAAACTGTACTCATCCAGAGCGTGCAAAAGGGCTGCCAAAATCACTCTGCACCCCTCACATCCAGCACACTCACTCTTTTAACTGTTGCCACCTGGTTGACGCTACAGAGCACTAAGCACCAGAACGACCAGACACAGGAAAAGTTTCTTCCCTCAGGCAATCCATCTCACGAACACTTAACAATAACCATGGAACACACACTATTATTCACTCATACACTTATTTATCTAACACACACACACTCAGTCTACATTTCAATTTGCAAATAATATACCTGTACATACAACTGTCTATTTTTATATACCTGTACATAAAATTGTCGATTTGTATATTTTTTATTCCTTAGTTACTTGTTCTATTTTTATTTTTATTATATGTGCTTTTTGTTCTGTCGCTGTCATTCTGTTACACTGCAGAAGCTTCTGTCATGAAAACAAATTCCTCGTGTGTGTAAACATACCTGGCAATAAAAAATCATTATCCTTCATTCATTAACAATTTCTGAATAATAATTAATTATATTTCAGTATTTGTTTTTCCAGAAAAACAAATAAATATGACCCCTTTAAGCTGATTATTTATTATTTGTCATATTTCTGCAATATTTAAAAATTTGTACAAATAAATAAATACCTAAAACTGATTAACTGATATTGTTTTAATTATTGTTTTACATTTCGTTATATTTCTTATATTTCTAAATAAATATCACCTCTTTAAAAAATGATAATGATAAATTATCAAAATGATAATGACTTTTATCATTATTTTATATTTCTGGAAAAAAAGCTATTTGTTCAGTCTAGTCAACGACTCAATCAATAAACAAATAAATATGTATAAATAAACACTATTATTTTATATTTATACAAATTATGTAGCTTACTACATAAATAAATAAACATACATACATAATTATTGTTTTATATGTCTGCCATTTTTGCAGCTTTGTAAATAAAATAAATATCATATGATCCTTTTAAAATAGATTCATTTTATTGATTTATATTAATGCAATTTTGCAGCTTAATAAAAGATATCAGTAATCCAAAACAAGAACACTGAGCCAAACACCCATGCTAAACAACATTAACTTACTGACACATAGTAAGAAATGGTTAGAAAAACTGAAACAGAAGTGAAACTAGTAGTTGGAAAGAGGAGAAATAAAAAGCGATAACGTTACTTATCCTTTGCCGGTGTCCCTGCCAGGTGGAGTCCAGGGTAGAGTCGATGGTCTTTTACACTCTTCGGTCTTCACATGGCCATGGCCACGGCCGCAGCCGCGACCGCTTCCGCGGTAAACTAAGCTTCTTCTTAATTCGTTTAACAAAACTCAAATTTAATTCAGCTAGACACACTTTCCTGTTTATCACAACGAATGGCCAAGCAAAGCGCACTACACTGACAAGGTACGCGATACAGTACGAGACCAAACGCGATTTCAGCACGTCTCCTAAACAAAACAAGCGTTTCCTAGCAACGAAAACTGCGCTAAACACTGCCTGGCTCACACTACAGGATTTTTAGCCCGATTTAGCCCCGATTTCCCCCTCCCGAGAATCGGAGCAAAAATCTTGTCGAGCACCTCGATCAGCTCCGATGTTTGGTGCAGATTTTCTGGTAATGCGAGGCGTTCACCGATCGAATCTTGCACCTCCCAATCTGCTCGCACACAAATCGGGGCCGCACCAATCATATCAAACATGTTTGATATTTAGGATTGAAATCGGGATGATGACGGTTATATGATTACGTCAGTACTTTCACTGTGCGGCTCCATTGGATAGCGGAGACGGAGGAAACTGCTTCTTGATGTTTTGTAGTAACACGACTGTCTGTATAATGTGTCGAAAACGTATCACAACCGTAAGGAGAAAGAGAAGCGCTGGAGTGAAATCGCCTCAGTTTTGAACGTGTACGCGTGGTGCAGGGGGAAGTCACGGAACAGGGGGTTTTTTTACTCAAGGTTTTTAAAAATTTCATCTCATGCAAGTTGCTGGTGTACTAATGGCTGCGGATCACACCAGTTTTTGTTCTGTCTGTCACAACATCGAATCCTCATTATAACAACCCCAGAGTGTTTACACGACGATGTTAATATATTTATTGCACAGTGTGAGATGCTTTGGTCATAACAGAACTTTGTGAGATCACGATGAATTAATGTGACGGTTTTTAGTGGTTAAAAAACAGAGCTTTTCAATTCTGCGATTTATTTACATATCTATCAACACATTGATATCTAACACATTAGACTTTTCTGAAATTCCTAAGATGTTTTCTAACCACACCAGAAGAAAGAATGTTGATATTATACTCAGAGGAGACATGCCACACCTATTAGTGCTTTTTGTGCCCAAAAAAAAAAAATCTGCTTGAATTTGATAATCTGGGACATATGTATTAGGCCTAAAAAAAAAAGGGAAAAAAATTCCTGTAGTCAACCATACTTTATGCTTGTCCACATTTTTCTCTCTGTGTGCTGCCTAACACAATAATCACCATTTGTAAAAAGAAGTATGAAAAACTTACACGTACAGAAATCTCAATAAGGAAATGACTATTTCAATTCAGTCAAAATAATTTCTTCCGTCACAGGCATGAACATTCATACTGTGGTTTAATTCATTTTTAATCATTTAAAAACTTTACACTGTGTAAACATTGTAGTAACATTAAAGAAATCAACTAAAATTTAAGCAACAAGAAAGCAACATTTGATAATGGATTATTCAGTCAGTTCAAGTTCTCCATTCTATTAACTTGGGGCTCTCGGGGGAACAAAACTCTGTGTGCGCGTGTGCGTGTGTTCGTGTGTGTCTGTGTACAGAACATTGTCAACTGGCCTGGGCGCAGATCCCCTCCTGCTCAGTGGTTTGAACCGTTGTATATACTAAACTAACTGGGAATTTGGGAAATGAAATTAACAGTTTACTTCATCCTGATACCTTTGCTTGCAACTGGAATACGTTTCTGAGATAATGAGATTCTTGCTCACGCATTACATGTATCGCGTAACATTATGCGCTCTCGACATCGTCATTAAGATCACACTATAGAAACCACCTAAAATTAAGTATAAAGAAGAGAAGAAAGCGGCCCTAGGCAGCTGCCTACACAGGATCCTGCCACTGCCAGATGCAGTTAGAAATTTACAAAAAACAAGCCTACCGCAAGACATCTGGTAGGGGGGGCACATGGGGTGGCCAGCCAAATTTCAGGGGGGGGGGCGGTGCCACCACGTAGACATGCCCCTGGTCACGAGGCGATCACGTGAGGCACTCGCTCTGGCATGATAATCTTAATAATATCTTCTAGTGTGTTATGCGCCATGATGTTAAAATTTTGTAGTGTGTGCATGTTTAAGATTTAAAGGAAAATAATCTGCAAAGATTCTCCTTATGTTTGTGCTGCAACCAGATTTCATAATCGGTTAGGATTTTTAAAACTCCTGTAGTGTGAGCCCAGCTTTATTACGAGCTGCTTTTACTTTACATTTAATATTTATTTAATTAAATTAGAAATCCTACAGAAATACAAAATACTAATCATCTTTGGTGACATCTAACATTATATCAGTAAAAACGATGAATAAAAGCACATTTATAGCGCTTACCTTTTCCTCCGTGTCAGTCCGCTCCATGGAAGCTGACCGTTACAGAACAAATGCGCACTCGCACAGTACTCAGAAAGTGACGTGCGCTGGTTTAAATGTTAAAGGCGTCATATGATGCTGCTAAAAATAACAATATTTTGTGTACTTGGTGTAATGAAATGTTATGCTGTTTAAGGTTAAAAAAACATTATTTTCCACATAATGTATATTGTTTCTCCTCTATGCCCCGCTTTTCTGAAACGTGTCGATTTTTACAAAGCTCATCGGTCTGAAAAAGCGAGGTGTGCTCTGACTGGCCAGCTATCCAGCGCGTTGTGATTGGCCAAATACCTCAAACGTGTGACAGAAATGTTATGCCCCTTACCATATTGTGATGCCCTGTCCGGCCGGAGCATAACATAAAACCATATCTGCATTGATCGGAGACCTGACCAAACGTGTACTCTACACGCCCAAAAAAAACCGCGTTGATCATGGAAAATTCTTTTAAATATAAAACACGTACGTACAGGTCTGTGAGTCAGAAAAGCATTGTAGTTAATTACCAAAGATCAGGAAAAAACAGCCTCCGTAAAATGCGTTGTACACGTCTGAATATTTGGTTTGAACTGTTCTAGAACAGTGTTGTAAATGCAACTTAACCATATTTCTAGTCGTGTTAGGGCTTGCCAACTTCAGGAAAAGGAACCATAAGGACATCGGGTTTCCATCGAAAAATACGGACAGACTCGGGCTACCACACAGGGCCTATTATCCTTCTCTATTTCGTTATTATTCTTCTCTATTTCCACTTGAGTCTTTTGCTCATCAATGCTGTCTTTATTGCTCCAAAATACAGAAAACACACCAGTACATCTGTTAACTAGCTTGCAAATTTACTCGGTTTCCTCCTCACTCCTTTACACATATCATTTCTTTTTCTGTGACGCACCTGCATTTTCAGCCTCCTTACTTAGTCCTCAGGTGTCACATGATCTTTTATCAATCATTCTATTCTGCTTTATTATCCGTTGCTGCTTAATTTTTTTTTTGGAACCTGTGTTCCATCCCTACATAACAAGTTAAAACGAACCATTTCTTCACACCTGGCAAAATCTTTTCTACCTATCACTGTTTATTCATTTAACACTCCTTGCTGAAAAAAGTATTTTAAAGTTTTTTTGTTTTTTTTTTAAGAAGAAAAAAA
>JADLZN010005467.1:0-15286 GCA_018155175.1 Sinocyclocheilus anophthalmus | reverse complement strand
GATTTACAGCGCAATTAAGGTTTGCATTTCTCCCCAAATACTGGCCTCAGTGACCCAGGGAATCCCCACCATTGAGCGCCTTTCACCACGACACGCTCGTCTGATCGGCAGATCACGCGGGGCAATTATGATGACCTTGCTATTGTGCATTGCCTGAACCCTCCACTTGCAGGACTTTTTTTTTGTTTTGTTTTGAAGGAGAGGAACCTTTAAATATGCAGCAGGAAACAAAAGGTTCACTGTGAGGTAAGATTTTCCCTTATGGAGAATCCTTTGGTGGGAATGTACATGGGAAGGAGACATATCAATCCTTACATTAAGCCATGCAATTAATGTAATCCAAGATGAAGCCGTTTTTTCCATGCCTCCTCTTTCACAATAAGAGACCCTCCCCTCGCACATTCTCAATGGCCTTTGAGGAGGTATAAAAGCCTTGACGGCTGCAGTTCAAGTGCAATACTACACTGTGTACTGTACACCGCCGGACCCTGTCTCTGACCTCCAGCCATGCTGACCAGGTAAATCTCAACATCTTTAATAATGCAAACGCATCCAGATCAGTTATTATATTTTCACAGCTTTTGTTTCCATTTAAAATACTATAACAATGTGTTGATAACTGTTATGTATGTCAGACTCTGGAAATACACAAAGCTTAAATTCTCTAACATGATACCACCAAATTTTTAATTATATAATTATTAATATTTATATATTATAAATAATTATGAGATTTGAATATTTCAACGTCATATTGCCTAACGAATAAACTGAATTTTATATTCATTAATGTAAAAAACATCTTATAGGCTGTTTTTAATCACTACATTTGATTTATATTACTATACATAGTAATTTTTTTCATATTGTTTTTTTTTAAATACAAACAGATATTCCCCCCCTGTCAGTGGTTTTTAACGCTGTCATCTGTGATCACTGCATTCTTTTGACTTCACTTGCATGAATGCATTACACTCTTTAAATCAAACTCTTTCACTACAAATATGATTGATGCAAAACAGCTCCTTACCTGCTTGTTTATAAGGCAGATGTATTGTGTCAGGAAATTATTTGATTGTTTATTTTGTCACAGGAATATTCTCATCCTCTGCTCATTGGCGCTGGTATTGGTTAAAGCGGACCTTGAAGCAGGTAAATATTTTTATCCTGTAATATAAGAGAGTTAAAAAGAAGTCACAAATAATATCTAAAATAGAACTTTATCATTATAGAGAATAATTACTTTAATTCAGAGTTTGGAATATCTTTAAATCCTCATCAATTGTGTGGTGTGTGTGTGTGTGTGTGTGTGTGTGCGCGTTTTTGTGACAAATGAGGACATAAATTTGTATAATGACAAAGGTATGACATAGGTATTACAAGGTGAAGGTGACATTTCAGGACATTACCCCATGTCCCCACTTTTCAAAACGCTTATAAATCACACAGAATGGAGTGTATTGAAAATCTGAAATAGCACAAAGTCTCCTGTGAGGGTAGGTTTAGGGGTAGGGTAAGGGTTAGGGGATAGAAAATACAGTTTTTACAGTAATAAAACCATTACGCCTATGGAGAGTCCACACTTTTCACAAAAACAAACATGTTGTGTGTGTAGAGAGAGAGAGAGAGAGAGAGAGAGAGAGATGTATTTATAGCCAAAATGTTTTACAGTTTGTTATATCTGACTTCTGTGATAAATGTGATTAAGACATGAATTATTTAAAAACTAAAAAATGCAATTGACTGAACATTTCCTGTTTGCTTCCTTTCGTAGCTGAAGGAGGGTCCCAAGCCATGTTTGCTACAGGTAAATCTCAAATCAATAACATTAAAACATGTTGCAGAATGCGAATCAACCTTCAACTAAGAATCCCTCCAATAATCCACAGATCCGGATTCAACCTCAGATGAAGCTCCAACTGGTGAGTTTTCACACACTTTCTCTGTTTTGGAGTCACAGTCTGTAGTATGTCAGCCGGATGGACTCTCACTGCAGTGTCTTGTGCTTTCATTGACAGAAAGCATGAACCTGGTCTCACCCGACCTGCCCAATGGTGAGTGATCACTGCTTCACATATTAGGAGAGGGGATGACGAAAGATGGATTCTTATGAACTTTGCACATGGAAGGATTTGATTTGTGCAGCTGACGTTCCTGATAAACAAGAGAGAATGACTGTTAGTAGAAACAATGTGTGATGGGTTAAGGCACGTTTGACAAGTTGCCCTTAGGGATAAACTGAAGGTTTCAACCCATTGCCTAATAGAGCTTTTGATGCTTGACTCACAGAATGATACAAGAACATCAGAGCTCTGTTTTCATGATAAACTTCTTATTCTATGGTTCTTTAGGAACCCATCTGAGCTTAAAGAACCTAGAAACCAAAACACTGACCACCAGATGAATCTATAATGAAACACCAAGATCTTGTTTAATATCCAAATATAACAAGTCATATAACGAGCAAGCTGCTGGATTTTCGAAGGCAATTCAATTTAGACTTTACAAGTCTGCCATCTAGTGGAGTTTAAACCCACATACACATTTAAAATATGACCTTTTTTCTATTCTGATGTACCCAGAGAAAATATGATTGCTCTGAGAGTTCAGTTTGCTCTCTGTGTAATCTCAGTACTGTCTAAGGAAATAATTAGATATTAAAGAGATCTCATTTCTGATTTATCTTTCTTATGACTACAGATGAGCTTCCATATTACAACGGAGCAACTTCAGGTATAAGAAAGAATTCTGTACATTTAAAAAATAATAATAAAAAGTATTGATTCACCACATCTTTGATTAAGCATTTAAACAATGAAAAATAATTATGAGCCTTATTTTAATGTCAAATTGTCTAATGTAGATGCAAGCAGCGCCAGTGCTGAGGCAGGAAATAGTGGTGAGTATCAAATCTATTCCTAGAAAATATAGAATATATTTATATCTCATATCATAGCTCAATAATTTAGTCTAAATCATAGAAAACTGTTCAAAATTTGATGTTTCATTTCTTTTCAGCACCTCAAGTAAATGACGTGCCCAAAACTGGTAAGTCATTTTTTTATTATTTGATATTTGATCAAAACGTACCCTGAAATATAATTGCCTCAAGAACGTCCAAAATGTCCAGGTCACATTTTTAAAACGACCTTTTTTTATTTAAATTCAATTCATTGTATTCTAATTTTATATCATAAAGAAAACGAGGCATTTTTTAGGAAAATTGAAATTGCATGACATTAATAAAAGTTAAGCACATTTTCCTCATAAATTATCATTAGTGCAACCAATCATTGGGGGAAAAAATATTATTTAAACGTAAAAGTACTTATGATGATTTAAATTATATATAATTTCATTTTAACATGTGTACTAATAGTATTGATTTATATTATATATAATATATATCTAATAAAATGTATGCAGTACATTGATAATTGTGCATGCATTTATTAATAATTTTGAGTCTAATATCATCCCATATATATGAGGCGCCAAACTCTGCTAGCATCAGTGCGCGAGAGAGACCGAGTGTTTTCACTCCGCTCCGCGCTCAACTAAAGTTTTTTTTTTTTAATAATCAAACGTCTCCGCGTCGCGCGACCCAACGAATCGATTATGAAATTCGTTGCCAACTCTTTTAGTAATCGATTATTATCGATTTAATCGATTCGTTGTTGCAGCCCTAGTCCAGACGCTTCCAAAATCAGGGAACAATATTAAGATATATATATATATATATTATATAGATATATAGATGAATAATCCAAATTGCTTTAGCAGGGATAAGGATGTTGTGTGTGGTTAATAGGTATTAGAGAGTTGAGACAGACAGTGAATGTGTACGAGGTTTGTGTTGCATGTTTCTGTTAATGTGACAAAGAGAGCTGTGACAGAAGGAGTTGAATAGTATTATGAGTGTGATAAGGGGTCCACCGCCGCTGCTGGAGAGAGACAACTCCACACATGACCCCTGCCAGTGATGCGCAAAAACCAGACAGACAAAAGCGTGTAGACATTCATTTACTGGAAGCACATCCACCAGAGCCTTAAAAACAGTTATGACTTTAGACACAGAAATATTTCATTCGTGAATGTGTAGCTTGTTAAGAGCAGTAATACTGTCAATATGTTACAAGACACTCATGGTGAACAAAACAGAACAATAAAGATAATATATATACAGATATTTAAATTTCTGAAAGTACAAAACCTCATAGTCCACGCTACAAGGCCTTGTGGAAAAAGAAGTACCTTTAGCATACTTAAAAAATAATATATAATAGATATATATATATAGAATATAGTTTATAGCTATAACTGAACTAGTGTTCTTTGATCACCTTATTGGACATAATTTATAACTTATAGGAATTAATTATATGTAATTTCATTTGAATTGTAATTAATAATTAGTGTAATAAAGTGTAATGCTGAATATACTAACATTTATGGTCAAATATACACTTGCATGTCACATATTTAAAAAATATTTGTAATTAGACATTTGTAGTGATGAAGTTGCAATTTAGTATATCTAAAGTATATTAACTTTAAATGTCATTTTGGAAAACAAACTACAGATAACTAGTTATAATCAAGTACTTTATGTGTGATTTAGTAAGTTAGTCAACACATCAAACTGATTTTAACACGTGATAATATTATTAAACAAAATGATTTAAAATGTAGTGGAACAACTTTTACATTTGACAATTAAAAAATGCAAATTAACATGTTAAAGTGTTCAACAAGTCACGGAAGGGTACTCTCGTGAAGTACTCTTAAGTAACAGCTTTCAAAAATATACTTTCATGATTTGAAGTACAAGTACACAAGTATACAAGTACACATTCAATACAACTAAATGCTCTTTCACAAAGGGTTTCATTTGTCATCTGATACATTTTCGCCCATTTTATTATTGGCCAGGCAAAAGTCAAATGTCTAATCATGTAGAAAAGCAGAAGCACACTCTCCCTCTCTAAAAAAGCATTCATCTCTATAGCATGTGGAACGAGTCACTAACTTTAGGCATGAGCAATATTAATAGTGATACTTGACTAAGCAAACACTAATAATGCATAACATAAAGACGCGCAGCACATGCTGTTTCCGATTAAAGCAAAAGGTCAGCTGCTTTACCTTGGAGACCTATCAGTGTGCATTGAGCATGACAGAGGAAAGATGCTTTGATATGTCAGTTTAGCTCACATGCTAATGTCGTGCCTGTGGGGCTTCTGAAGAGAGCGCGTTTGGTCTGTGAAGTCAGCTTCATTTCAGACTCGGGGGCAGCAACTAAACAAAGCACATAGTGGTTAGTTCACCAGCACAAAACTGTCACTGTGTATTTGTTCTCAGAGAGTCATTAGGTCACACAGGACTCTTCATCTGCAGGTTTCCCTCCAGCAACAGCAGCCACGCGCCCGACCTTTGACCTCAGGCATTCTTAATTCGACCCCTCCCAACCCTGGGACCCCACATCCTCCAGCAGTTTCACGTCAGAACGAACTCCATGTGGTGCAAACTTCTTTCCAAGATCTCCAGCACGTTCTGTGCAAATGTTTAGTGTTTATGTGTCAATGGGTTCTGAAGTTGCCTGTGCCAGTACGAGATATTGCTTCAGCGTTGGAGCATGCTAATTTCCGTTCCACTCTTAGCTAAAGTGTATTGACTGTCTTGACGCGAAGCAGATCGGACATTGAGAAAGAGCTTTGATGACGCTCCCAGGGCATTGCAGGAAGATGTCAGATATTTCTAACACTCGTTTTATTCTTGCTGAGTTTAGCACGTGCCTTCCAAGAGTTTGTAATCTTTCAAAATAGCAGAAGGTTTGATTCCAGTCGTTGTGGGTTGTGTGCGGTCTGTGTGTGATTATATCTTGGCCGTGCTGTTGATCTCGAAACATGCCAATGCAAGCACCCCTGAGGTCTGGGATGATATGGGCCGTATCACTCAGATCAGAGAGCATTACAGATATGATATTAAACTATCTGGTACCAAAAACATTTCTTCTAACGTCTCCAAAACCCAAATCCCAGGTCTGAGTCTGAGTTTGATTTCAGCTTGCCCTGGAGGGTGTTTTCCGTATCCATGGAAAAGCTTATTTCATACTATTAGAAAGATGTTTCACATACTGTGCGCTGGCCAGACCCTGAGTGCAGGAGGTGTTGTGTTTGTGTGTATGTGTCGGAGGATTTCTGGGTTTTTTGGCAGACTGGTTTTCCAGAGGTGGGCTCTGTGGTTCGTGCTCTGGGCATTCGCACATTCTCTGCACTGCACTCTGTCACAGTCACAAAGCCTTCAGTGGAGTGTAAACTAAACATCGAGTGCCTATGGGGTTGCAAACAGTGATTTGTTCTCGAGAAACGGACCAACTTCAGCTCTTGTATTATGTTGCAGGTCAGTTTGACCCAAATTGATTTTTGAGTTGTTGGGAATACTGGTAAATTTTTGGATGTAAAGTCGGCAACACCAAAGCTCCAAAAGTATCAAAAAAAATTTAAAAAAAAAAATTAACTGGTAAACCAATGATTGGTTTTCTTGACTTTTTGTGACTTCTTGTGATGTGATGTGTTGTGAAATGTGAATTCAAAATTTCTATTAAGATTATGATGTTTGAGGGTCATTTTTTTACCCACATATTTCATGGTTAGATGCAACTGCAAACATCCCCCAAAAATGTAATGTATTTAGTTATGTCAGTTTTTTTACGTACCCTTTAAAAGTATTTATACTTACATTTACCCATTTGGCAGATACTTTTATCCAAAGAAATTTACACTGTGTTATACATTTTTAAAGAATTTATACATGATAATTTTTTAATAACCTACACACGCATTAATTAATGCAACTATCAGCGACTACACAGTTACAGTCTTTAAACGGGTGGGAAGTCGTGGCCTAATGGTTAGAAAGTCGGACTCGTAAACCAAAGGTGCTTCGCCCACCTCAAAACCACGAGATTGGCCGCCGCAGCAAAACAAAAAAATATGGCTGCCCGCTGCTCCGGGTGTGTGTGCGCACTTTGGATGGGATAAATGCAGAGCACTAATTCCGAGTATGGGTCACCATACTTGGCCACAAATCACATCAAGTCTTATTTTTATTACTTAAATAAAGCAACATGCAGTATAACATCAATGGCTCTTGGGCTTCTCCTGGGCTGAAGCACACACTCTAATCTTCAGCACAATGGTGACCCACACAACTCAGACAACAAAAACCCTTTAAATCCCTACAGAACATGAAACACTAACAGATCTCTCTAGATCTCAGCATCTTCAGTAGGGGCGAATCAAATCTGCTTCGCGTCGGGCGGTTCTTTGCCTCCACGTCGTGCATTTAAAATCCTTTAACGCACGGCTAGTTGTGGCTAGCTGATTATCCCACTTATTCCATTGTCATTTGCCAAGTTATAGACAAGTTAAAACATGTATTGCTCTTTGCAGCGCAATATTTTACCGAATGGGCGGTTAAAAACCGACGGTTATTTTCGTCAGTTACGGCTAGCTCTAGCATTCTGCCCGCTTTAAATCAGACACAGAGATGAAATAGTGAGGTAAGATCACATATATTTGAATGAATTATAGCATTTATTTCAATTAATTATCGATCGATCGTTTGAGAGAGACAGAGCGAGAGAGAGAGAGAGTTTGTGTGTCGTGTGTGCAGCCGCCCCAATCAGCCAATCTCGGAACCTCTCTCTGTGTGTGTGTGTGTACCGGTTTATATATCCTGGTGGGGACTTAAACCTGAATACACACAGTCTCATGGGGACTCGTGTCACGGTGGGATTTAAATTGTGGTCCCCAAGGGTACAAAAGCATATAAATCGTACAGAATTAAGTTTTTGAAAATCTAAAAATGCAGAAAGTTTCCTTTAAGGGGTAGGTTCAGGTGTAGGGCAATAGAATATACGGTCAGTACAGTATAAAAACCATTACGCCTATGGGAGTCCCAGTGCAAGAATCACGCTATTCAGACCAGACCACGGAATAGAATTAAATTAGATATTGATGTTTTACTGAAAATAATCAAGTTTGAAGTCACTGTTGTGGAGATAAGCATTTGCTTTAGTTGAGCACTTGACCCTTGACTTTATAACATTACATTTTTTTGGGCTGCTGTAACTGTGTTTGTAAAGCACATTTGTTATAGCAATAAACTGTTGAGATAACATCTAATCAATTTGTTTTACTTATTCGATAATAATTCAATCTCAAGTAGTGAGCTGAGTCAAAGTATTGGAGCGCCAAGTAACTGAGAATAAAACCTGCCCTGCTTAACATTTCAACATAGCAGAAATATTGGACAAACTCTTGTAGTCTCGACATCAAGAACCAGATTATGAATCTCAACAATGGTGACAATCGACAAAATATTTAGATAAACATATCAACTCTGAATATCACAAAACAAGCTACTAAAATCTACTAAAAGCTATTTGTTGATTGTCACCATTGTTGAGATTCAAATGCTGGTTCTTGATGTCTGTGAGAGGTCAAAACTGCACGCTTAACAGCACTTTCTAGTAATACAATTTTTACAATTAGACACATGTCTGTCACAAGAATGCTGTAAACACTACAAAACACAGAGACAAGCGAACCGAATGGAGTTAACAAATTTACAAAAAATCATATGCTCTGAGTATTTGTTTATTTATCTTTGCAATGTATGAGAACTATTAATGTCTAAGGTTTACTGTTTTTATGTGGATATTTTTGTTGTTTTTGTGTGGAAAGTCTGAAGAGCACCGAAGTGTACCTTTGGCAGCAACAGCGTTTCAGTATCAGCTCTTTGTGAAGTCATTTTCAAACTATTTAAGTATTTATGCATCGTGAAAACAAAGAAATTAAGAAATAAACTGATATACAGAGGCTGGACAGAGCCATAAAATGCATAAAAACGCTTGCCAGTTGCTGCTTTGAGATAAAGCTGATTGTATCTGCAATCTTGGTCTAAAATGATTTTTCCTACCCAAACTCAGGGTACAACACTAACCCTGGAAACTGTCCACCGCCCCCAAGCCATATTTAAACAAACTGTTACATCTGTCCCGTGTGTTTTACTCTGTTCAACAGAAATGAAATGTGACATCATTACTGTACAAAATTAATATATCTTAAAGTTACTTCAGAAACGATTCACTTGGAGGAGTAATAATCCAAGCAGCCAAACATATGGGAGGGATAATAATAGTTCCATACAGATCCGATCAGATTAATCAAATCAAAACAAAACAAGCTCCCGCACCTAATAAACCTCCATACAGTCCTCTTTGACTTTAACTCCTTGAATAAAAGTATGCTTTCTCGGGATTCAACTTCATACATTTGTCATTTATTTGCAATAGTCCAACATTTTTGAACTATTACTTTAAAAACTGCATGTATAGTATACCTTAAAATGTTTTATTCCTCTGTTAGCTTTGATTCTTAGTATTTTGTAATTAATCCTGGTGCTGATTTTAACTCTTTAATTGTATACTGTAAAAAAATTGCCAGGGATTTACAGGATTAAATAGTATTATTTTAAAATAAAATACTGTAGTCAGAAATGTACTGTGAAATCAATGTATGCCTGGTCATTTTCTTACAAATGGCTGTGAATGAACAGCAGAATCATGCTAACATCAGTCATTTACTGCTCTTGATTTACTGTGAATTCACATTATAAAGTGGTCTTTAACTGTGCCACTGTGAGAAATTTAGTTGTTTACTACTGTACTTGTTTTGAAGTCACCATAATGGTGATGAATAATGGATAATTGAATAATGGTGAATGAAGACACCATAATTCAAATTTCTGATCTAGTCATGTTGATGACAGCTAGAATATAAAATGAGATAATTGTCTGACTAGTTAGTCAAACTATTCTTAACATAAACACAATTTTATTTCAGCATTATTTATGCATGAAGCTTAACCAATAACTAATTTCACTTTCATAACTGTTTGTTATGAAGCAACTGCTGAGAAACACAAAACACAACAATAATAACACTCAACAAATAAAAACAGCACTAAAAGCATAAACCAACATTACAGAATAAACCAACAACACAAACTGCTAAAAGTGAACCAAAAACAAGTTCAATAGCACAAATAAAACTCTACAGCATGATCTGTTCATGTTGCATTGCATGCTGGGAACCTTCAGAGTACATCAGGGCTGCGTTCAGCCCCGACAAAAACGGTGCAAAACGTTGTTTTTTAAACGGAAATGGTGGTGCGTTGAACACTGTTCTGATGACGCAAGAGTTGCAGCTATGGCGGCTGAGAAGGCCATGCTTTGTGTTCTTTTTGAAGAATTTTCGGAGCCTGATGAAAAAGGTATAAATACTGTACGTGTTTAATACTGCAAAATACGCCCGATGGTACAGTCACTGCCCTTGCCCTCCAGAATAAAAGAGAACATCCCAATCAAATGAAGGGATTTGTGGAAACTGTGGTTCCTAATTATTGTGATCCAACATTAGCCTCGCATTTCAGGATGAAAAGACAAAAACTTCAGGTGTTTGTTGTTTGATTTTTTTTTTTGATGTGATTGTTTTTTGATGTGAGGGATAAAGGTGTTTTTGGTATTGATTGTTAATTGTGATGTTTGTGATGATTTGAAGGATAATCCACTTCTTACCTCCAAGACTGTGTTATGATCTATATGACATTTTTATTGTGAGTATTAGGCTTATCATTATTGTTGATCACTGTTGTTGTGCTATGATATTGCAATATTTACTATTATGTAATCAGAGGGGTATAGAAAAGTTTATTAAAGTGTCACTCTATAATACAATAGCAAAATATATAAATGTGTATAATTTTTTTTTGTTACATTAATCAGTATTTAGCACACATTCCTTATGAAAGGATATGGACCAGAAGACATTGAAATTACTAAATGTTATTTAGACAGACTTAAAGAAGTTCCAGCTCTATACATGTGTTCTTGTTATTTCAGTTATTTTGCCTTTAATGTAAACAAACATGTGCAAACAATATACTTGCTCTTGTGAATTTATTTGGATGTTAATTACATTGTGCAAGCTGTCTCTTTAATACCGCATGGTTTACATACATGTTGCTGCTGATTGGGCTGACATGTTTGACACACCCACCCAAACAAGAGGGGAAAAGCATCTCACACACCGTTGCACACGTTTCCAGGAAACATGTCGTTCAAAACGGAAACCGTAGCAAAACGGTGCACACGGTTTGAGCTTGACTGCCCCTGCACTTTAGAAACACAGCAATGCTGTTTGTTTACAAGACATTTCTGAGAGTGCTGTTAGATACAAGAGAAGTGCCACTGTGAAATTACTGTGAAAGTAATGCAATTATTAACCTGGAATATACTGTAATTTCACACTAAAAATGTAACAGTGTCATTTATAAGTAAAGTTATCATTAAAGCTTAAAGTTACATGTAAGATTTTTGCTTTAAAATAACCAAAAACCACAAGACCAATGTTATAAATTGTTGACTTATGTACTTACATTATACCAAATATTTCCAACAATGTTTAAATCTGAAATGGTTGTCAGAGATAACGTATTTGTAATTGTTTTGAACAAGCAACACTGTCAACCCTTGCTGTAGAAAAATGGCCAAAATCTGACAGTAACATACTGTTTTCCATTAAAACAGTAATATACTGTAGAAAACAATGCATTCTGGGTAATATTTGCATTTTCGAAAAAGCAGCCTGCAGGAATATACTGTGAATTAACAGAGCTCAAAGTCGACACTCAGAGGCTGTGTTCAAAATCACACCCTATACCCTCATTCACTATCCCCAACATGAGTTTACTTGACCGACTGAATAAAAGGAAGTGAATTCAGAGACTGATGAACACCTGATGATAACAAGCAGAATCACTCAAGGACAAAGAAACAAGAAGAAATACAAGAATAAAAACTGACTTCCAGCTTCAGCTTTAAGACCCTTTCACTCTGAGTGTGAAAACAATTTAGTTTTATTGAAAATTATAAACGTATTATTGAAAATAATTAAGTTTGTAGTTACTGTTATGGAGGTCAGTGTTTGCTTTAGTTGTGCTCTTGAACCTTGATTCTTACCTTGAGACATGTTTTGTCTGCTGTAACTGTTCAAAAAGCACATTTGTTATGGCGTAAGAAATGATCAGGTGATTTTGGTTATGCTATGATGATGCCATAATTATAGTGGACTCATCCGAATCTCTGACCTGAACCGGTGTTAAACCTTTAATAACATGCATGTTTTATTGATTGTAGTATTTCTGTGATTCTGCAGCATGAGACTGAACAATGTTTCACAAATCAGTAATTTTTAAGAATTTAAAAAACATTTAGACACTCTCAGCCATCTTGACTTTTTGAAGCCTGTTTTGTGATATTAAGAGATTATATATATATTCGTGTTGATTTATTTAAAGGCAGTAGCTGTGTAGTTGCTGATGCAGTGAAAATCTCTAACTCTAATTGCACATGCATGGGTGCTATGTTTAACCAGTTGTTATCTGTAAGACATTTAATTTAATTTTTAGATTTTAATGGTTGTTTCATTCAGTTATTTTGCTTTAAGAAATATTATTTCTAAGTATTAATATGTTCACATTAAATATTAGTTTATAAACTTAATTGGCAGTTGGCCAATTTAAGGAAGTCGGTAAAATATGGTAAACTAGACTACAGTAAAGAACTGCACAATTAACAGTAAATTACTGGTAACACTGTAAGTGATTCATTACAGTGCCTAGCTGGCAACAGTGTTGCCAGTATTTTCCAGTAAAAAAGCCTGGTAAGGTCTAACAGTGTTCTTAAAGTTACTTTCTTTATGATGGAGGTTATTAAGGGAAATATTCAATGTAGAAACCCAGAAGTTACTTTACTGTTGGTATAGTCTCTGTTAGAAATGCTGTCTGACTCAAAAAGGGTTTTTTGAAGTGATGCCATAAAAGAACAATTCTGGGATCCTCAATGAACCTTTCAGTCACCAGTTCTTAAAAGAACCACTTTTTTCTTAGTGGGAGAATATATTTAATCTAAAGAAACCTGTTTGTGGTTTAATCTATAAAACGAACTTGGTGCAATAGAAAAGTTTCCATGGTTGTTAAAAAGGTATGCATGATGCCAATAAAAGATCTTTTTTAAGTGTGACATGACATGAGGGCCAAGTATGGTGACCAATACCCTCGAATTAGTGCTCTGCATTACCCAATCCTAAAAGTGCCACAAGCAGAGTGAACACCACCTGGAGCAGGGGCTAGCCATTTTTGGCTTGCCAGCCGTCCCAGGGAGCAGTTGGGGGTTCGGTGCCTGCTCAAGGGCACCTCAGTCGTGGTATTGTAGGTGGGAGAGAGCACTGTACATTCAATCCCCCCACCTACAATCCCTCCCGGTACAAGACTCGAACCCGCAACCTTGGGTTACGAGTTTGATTCTCTAACCATTAGGCCACGACTTCCCACGACTGAAGATCAAGATCACTTCATGGCAAGATGGCGGCAGGTGCAAAGTTTGGTATAGGCACTGGCAAGACAGGGGCAGTAAAAGCAATTTTATTTTATGAACTGATTTTAAATATATTGAGACCTATTGATGTTAGTTTAATCACAACGAAATTGGGTAAAAACAAGCATCCATATCAATATTTTTATATAGGTAGGACCGATATTGACCAAACAAATATTGAACTAACAATGGGTGCCTTAATAAATGTCGTCTATGGGAAACGTGTTGGCAGTGAGTAACCTTGGATCTAGCCCATAGAGTTATCCATATCGCAGCGCGCATGGTATCATGGAGAAAATAAGGAGAGACGCTCAAGTCTTCAACCAAGATACAACAAACCAATGCTTTGCTAATTACGATTTGCTTACTATTATCTGGAGATATCCATCCTTGTCCTGGCCCGCTGGAGGAAGTTAATGTCGCCGTTTCAAGATGCAACATTGCTGATTCACAGGTACGGAGTCTTGTTTGTAATGAAATGCCGATTGAACAGATGAAACAAACTAATCTTGATCATCACCTCTGCTCTGTGGGCACTGCTGGATATGGGTCGCCTGTCTGGGTTCCGGGGCTTGTCTCGGGATTACGCTGGTTGAGATGTCCAGGGAGTGCCTGGGTGGAGCGGGCCTCGGGCCGGAGCACCAGCGGTGTGCCCAGGGGGAGGCTGCGGCGGAGAGAGTGGTCTGCACGCTGAGGGGGAAGGGTGGGCACGAATGTGGGGTTGAAATCGATTCTGGAGTATCTCAAAACGTACAAGGGCCAAACACCCGAGAAATAAGCTGGCGCTACATCTATGTCGACGCTGTTCGCGGTGGCAAGTCAAGAATACAAACAAGAGGTTCGGATCAAAAACAAAATGGGCCTCTAAGTTATGGGCGGAAAAAAAAAAAAAAAAAAGGTTTTAAATGTGCATTGCAAAAATAGGGAAACTAAACATATTTCAAACTGTCAATCATTCCAGAATAATTTGGGACCCTGAATTAAAGCCCAGAGGCATTTTAGGAGGGCATCTAAATATACGAAGTTATAAATCTAAAAGTGATCAAATCCATCAGCTGCTACTAGATTCCAACTTAGATTTTCTGTGTTTAACAGAGACTTGGCTTAATGAAAATTCACCATCATCAGCTTTATATGTCCCTGGTTATAATGTGCATAGAAATGATAGAGTGGGCACTAAAGGAGGGGGGCTCTTAATATTTGTGAAAGATAGATTTCAGTGTCATGAAATACAGTGGTCATGTAATGAACTGGAGTGTATTGGACTTAACATAATGCTGTCTCCATCTATGTCATTTTCACTTATAGTAATATATCGCTCTCCATCATCTAAAATTATATTTTATGAGCATTTTAAAAATATGTTAAAGGAATGTAATTTTAATAAGGAGGTGATAATCATGGGAGATTTTAACATTAATTGGGAGGAAAAATCGGCAAGAAAAACTTTAAAACAGATCACTAATGACTTTGATCTTACACAATTGATAAATGGGCCCACTAGAGTAACAAATTCAACAAGAACACAAATAGATTTAATATTTAATAATAGACCAAAACGAATTGTTAAATATTTTAATATGCTGACTGGACTATCAGATCATAATTTGATTCTGATAGCCAGGAAGCTAACAAATAAACGTTTCACTCCGTTTGTCCCAAATAATGAATCTTCAAATATCCCCAAAAATATGCAAGGTCAGTTTATAAGTGCTGTCCAGAGCATTAATTGGGAGACAGTGCTTTTGGGGTAATCGCCAGAAAACAGCAAAAGATTCACAG
>JADLZN010005466.1:0-22491 GCA_018155175.1 Sinocyclocheilus anophthalmus | reverse complement strand
TAATGGCGAGAATTGGACGTTAAAATAAAGTGACCATTATTAGTATTATTGCCATTATTGTTGGGAAGAGGGGGAGGGGGAAGGGAAGAGAAAAGAAAATACTGCAAGACATGAATATCCTCAACATTCAAAACTCTATACTCCTAACCTGTATGTAATTGATTTATTTTTACTGTAGTATTTGTGATTTGTTTGTTTCCGGTTTTGTCTCGTTTTATATTGGTCTGTATGTGTATTTATTATTTTTATGTATATCATCAGAAAAAAAATATATATAATTACTCCTATTTCTGCACTTTGTTCCGGTCTCAAATGTAAACACATTTATTTTGTTGACTTCCACATCGGTTTTGGTCTTTTTGCCGGAGTCTTGGCATGACACCAACTTGGGGGGGGGGTAAGCATTTTTATAATTTTCTTGGGTATGTAGGATAACGGCTTTTTGGATAATGTACTATATAGAAATCCCTTCAGATATGTTTTGAAATATGAAAGCATTAAGAGTGCTGCGAGCACAGTGGTCAAAGAACATCTAGCACATCTATCTACAAAATAACACGGGTGGATTAGCCACTTTTTTTGCATAGGATGCATAAAACCCAATAGTCTACAGGAAATCGAAATTATAAACAAGAAAAAGATGAAGTACAGCCACAATTTATCCATCCATTAGTGATTAGATGTGAAAAGTGAATGATTTTAAAATTGAGATCTGTATTAACACTTGCCATGTCAAGTCAGGGAGGAAGGGATGAGGCGAGGTTCAATGGCGGAGGAATTATTTTTTTTTTGGGCCGTATTAATAATTAAATAAAACAAAACAAACAGAAACTACCTCGTAGGGGAAACCGACTGGCAAGGCAGGATCAGGACAGGACGCGACGTGACAGAATACATTCAATGATGACGAACTGGCACGGGAATGAAAACACAAGGAGAATAAATAGGGAGCAAACAATGAGGGGAATGAGGGACAACAGGTGGGGCAACTGAACCAATAATCAGGTAAAAAGATGGGTGGGGTCAAGACAATTGACATGAGAGCACATGGCACACAGGAAACAAATACAAAAGCCATGTGCTCACACAAAACAAAAAAACAAGCACATGGCCAGCAAAACAAAAAAAATCACAAGCCATGTGCTAGAACAAAAAGACACGAACACGCAGCTAATGAAAAAACTCATAAGCCGCGTGTTCACACAAGACATGACAACATGAAAGCACGCAGCCAATGAAAAACACAAGCTGCGTGCTACACAGCACAAGACATAACATGAAAGCACGCAGCCGAAAACACGAGCTGCGTGCAACAACACAAAACACGAGGACATAAGAGCGTACGGCCTGAGCGAACTTGAGACCGCACGCTCCCACAACAAAACAGAACAAGTAGCGCGAGTGTCCGAACCCCGACACCAAACCAAAACTGAGTCTGAACAAGACATGAGTGCCAGGATCCGAACACCACACTCCAACATGAAACAAAGCAGGCAGACAAGAGAGTGCACGGATCGAGCACACTCGAAGCTGTACACTCGCATGAAAACACGACATGATGGCAGTGTCAGGGCTCCGTCACAAAACCATGAATAAACTAGACAGAAGTGACAGAACCCTGACAGGCCAGAACTGCAGACAGCCTACATAAATCAGAGAT
Source organism: Sinocyclocheilus anophthalmus (assembly GCA_018155175.1). Lineage (NCBI taxonomy): Eukaryota > Metazoa > Chordata > Actinopteri > Cypriniformes > Cyprinidae > Sinocyclocheilus > Sinocyclocheilus anophthalmus. Next base: position 20,831 of record JADLZN010005466.1, on the reverse strand, counting down.
GACAAGTGTAAACATGTATATCGCGAGGCACCGCAGGTGGCTAAGCCTCAGTGTTTGGTATAACTCTCCAGAGGCGTTGTACTGTTTTGTTAGTTCCTGTTTTTGTTTCCTCAAACACGAGCAATTTACCAGAGCTGCGCTGCTGAAACATTCGGCCAAAAACACACCAACAATCTCTACCAGATTTCGGTTATTGGATGTTTTGCGAACGGAGCCTAGCTGCTGCACTGATTCAAAGCGGGGGGTGTTTCGGGCACGCGCCGGAGGGGGAAGGAGGAAAGGAGCCGGGGGCGTGCTCGTGAAGCTCAGGAAGCGCGGATTCAGAACGCCGTTGCCTAGCATCCATCTGGCGAATCTTTGCTCTCCACCCAACAAAATGGACGAACTTCTTCTGCTCTCCCGGACAAATAAGGATTTTTCACACTCTGCTGCTCTGTGTTTCACGGAAACCTGGCTGAATGACGCCATTCCGGACAGCGCGCTACAACTGCCCGGCTTTCAGCTATTTAGAGCAGACCGCGAAGCAGAATCAACGGGGAAATCACGCGGCGGCGGGACATGTTTTTACATCAACGAAAGGTGGTGTAAAGATGTTACAGCGTTAAAGAAGATATGCTGTTCCAATCTAGAAGCACTTTTCATTAACTGTAAGCCATTCTATTCGCCGCGGGAGTTTCACTCATTCATTCTCGTGAGTATTTACATTCCTCCGCAAGCGCACGTGAGCACAGCTTTACAGAAACTCGCTGATCAGATCACAGAGACAGAACAACAACACCCGGACTCTGTTTTAATCATTCTCGGGGACTTTAATAAAGCAAATCTTTCCCGTGAACTGCCAAAATACAGACAGCATGTTACATGTCCCACCAGAGACAGTAATATACTGGACCATTGTTACTCCACAATAAAGGATGCATATCGATCGATCCCCAGAGCAGCTGTAGGACTCTCTGACCACTGCCTGGTTCATCTTATACCGACTTACAGGCATAAACTTAAATCTGCTAAACCTGTAGTAAAGTCTATAAAAAGATGGACCAACGAAACAGAGCAGGCATTGCAAGCCTGTTTCGACTGCACTGATTGGAGTGTTTTTGAAACAGCCACCAACGATCTGGACAAGCTCACGGAATCTGTAACATCATATATCAAGTTTCTGTGAAGACATGTGCATCCCTACCAGGACTCATTTAACATTCAATAATGATAAGCCATGGTTTACAGCAAAACTCCGTCATCTTCGTCAGGCCAAAGAGGACGCCTACAAATGGGGGGACAGTCTTGTACAATCAGGCCAGAAACACACTGAATAAGGAGATTAGAGTGGCCAAGAGGAACTACGCTAAAAAACTACAACACCAGTTTTCTGCGAATGAGCCTGCATCAGCGTGGAAAGGCCTGAAGGATATCACCAACTATAAGACACCATCCCCCAGCACTGAGGCCAATCAACAACTTGCTGAAGACCTGAACGAGTTCTACTGCAGGTTTGAAACCCCAGTCCACCCCACACCCGCTCTGAACATCTCTCCACACAACCATCAACACCTTCTGCAACCCCCCTCTCCCCCACTCCTACGTTTCAGATCAGTGAGGATGATGTGCGCCAGGTCTTCAGAAAGAACAAGAGAAGAAAAGCACCAGGCCCAGACGGTGTGACACCAGCCTGTCTGAAAACCTGCGCTGACCAGCTGGCCCCCATCTTCACACAGATCTTCAACAGATCACTGGAGCTGTGCAAAGTCCATTCATGCTTTAAACGCTCCACCATAATCCCCGTCCCAAAGAAACCCAAAATAACAGGACTTAATGACTACAGACCTGTTGCCCTAACGTCTGTGGTCATGAAGACATTTGAGAGGTTGGTGTTGGTGTTGGCTTATCTGAAGGACATTAATGGACCCTTACTGGACCCCATGCAGTTTGCTTACCGAGCAAACAGGTCCGTGGATGATGCAGTCAACATGGGACTGCACTTCATCCTGCAACATCTGGACAAAACAGGGACTTATGTGAGGATCCTGTTTGTGGACTTTATCTCTGCTTTCAACACCATAATCCCAACACTCCTCCAGACCAAACTAACCTAGCTCTCTGTCCCTAGCTCTATCTGTCAGCTTTCTGACAGATAGGCAACAGTTAGTGAGAATTGGTAAATTCACATCCAACAAACGCACCACCAGCACTGGCACCCCTCAAGGTTGCGTCCTCTCCCCACTGCTCTTCCCCCTCTACACCAACGACTGCACATCTAAAGACCCCTCTGTCAAGCTCCTGAAGTATGGAGATGACACTACAGTCATCGGTCTCATCAAGGATGGAGACGAGGCTGCTTACAGACAGGAGGTCGAGCAGATGGCTGTCTGGTGCAGTCTCAACAACCTGGAGCTTAACACACTCAAAACAGTGGAGCTATCGTGGTGGACTTAAAAAGGCACAGCAGAGGTTGTATTTCCTTCGCCAGCTGAGGAAGTTCAACATGTCACAGGAACTGCTGAAACAGTTCTACTCAGCCGTCATGGAGTCTGTCCTGTGCACTTCAATAACTGTCTGGTTTGGTTCAGATACAAAATCAGACATCAGAAGACTACAGAAAACGGTTCGGACTGCTGAAAGGATTATTGGTGCCCCCCTGCCAACCATCCAAGAACTGTATACATCCAGAGTGAGAAAAATGGCTCAGAAAATCACTCTGGATCCATCACATCCAAAGCCATCTCCTTTTTGAACTTTTGCCATCTGGCCAGCGCTACAGAGCACTGAACACCAGGACAGCCAGGCACAAGAAAAGTTTCTTCCCCAGGCAATCTACCTCATGAACAGTTAATGTTCTCCCATTGTGCATTTAAAGTATGTGCAATAACCTTATACATATTTATAACCCTAAACCCTAGTACATCCCTACAAACTTATTTTATTTTATTCTATTCCTACTCCATCTATAGCACACCTGTACATACAAATTATTCTTTTTTTTGTGGTTTATATTTATACATGTGTATTTTATTCACATCTCACTTTTAATATCTGTGTGTTGTTGTTGTCTCCGTGTACTGGAAGCTTGAGACACTATAACAAATTCCTTGTATGTGCAAACATACTTGGCAATAAAGCTCTTTCTGATTCTGATTCTAAACAAGGAGGAGGAAGTTATTTATCTCATTATTATTATGAGTAAATATTGCCTTATATCTTATGATGCATCATTTTATGCTTGCAGCAGAATTTACGCATTTCAATTTTCCATTTTAGTTCAGAGGACAGTCCTGGCCACCACTCAGATGTCTGCTCTCTCTTTACATTTCGTCAAGCCCTGATGTGCTTCATGTATTCGTTCTATAATTTCTCATCATAGGAACTCTGGTATGATGATATGGTTTCCTTAAGTGAGCAAGCCATCAGTCTCTGACAATTCTCTATTGAATGCATGAAAGTCTCTAACTGAGGCGTGTGCATCTTGGGTGAGTGTGGGCCATCCAGTTCTGATTAAGTGTTTTACTCTCTGCAGTTATTCATCTTGTTGTGTAGCCTTGTGAACTTAATTTTTTATGTTGTGATGCAGGAACATTTCCCACAATCACATTAACATAGCAGCTTATGTCTGCTTCCGTGATGCTGTCCTTGGTGCTGCTTTGGGCTTCACGATAAAGCGTCCGCTACTACAAGTGTTTTACCTGGAGCATACTTGACTGTCCCGCTGAATCACATTAGTCTAAATAGAAGTCTCTGGCATCTGAGCGGCACATTGTCCAAATCTTTGCTGTTTATCAAAGGGACCATTGGCTTGAGGTCAGTGATAAGTTAGAAATGTTCCATCCCACTCATGTATTTGCTAAAATATATCAGTCTTTCTTGATTTGCACCTACCTGCATTCTGAGCTGGTCAGTGTTTGTGAGCAGTATGTATCTGGTTTCCAGCAGTTTCTGTGTTGTTGGATGAGTACAGTATGAATTGTTCTGTTTTGATATTTTCATTCAGTTTTTTTTTTGGTTCACGCATATACGCACCTGTCCGGTGGGATTAATGAGAGGCACCATAGGTGCACACCAGTCTGTTGACTGGGTGACCTTCTCAATCACTCAACTCTCCACCAAAATCCTACCAAATTCTTCCTTCACTTTTTGAAGCAGAGGCAATAAGACTCTACGGGCTGTATTAACAGCATACGGTTCGGCTCCTTCTTTGAGTCATATCTTAACCGGTTCAGTCTGTAGTATTCTGTGGTCCACAAAGGCTGTGCTGACCCCTTCTATACGTTTAACCAGGCCCATTTCTTTAGCGGCTCTTCCACTGAGGAGATTATTTACTGTTGGACCCTTTACAATGTATACAGTGAGTTCATATGGTTTTGTCTTAAATCTTATGCTACTTCTAAATTGTCCCATGTAATTTAGCTGCTCTCCCGGACTACTGAGTATCACATTGACTTTGCTCAATTTTTGTTCCGTTTGTAGATTTTGGAATGTCTTTTCACTAATCACTGTCATATCTGCCCCCGTATCTACTTTAAACATTACTGGTGTGTTTCCAAGTGCCAGATTGACAGTCCATGTTTCTGTACTGCCTTTCCCAGTCGAATATACAGATCCAAGTTAAAATGTGTTTCTCTTTTCATGACTTTCTCTCCTCCCTCATGACTTCATGAACTAATTTAGGGTTGCACATGTGTTCCCAATGGCCTTTTTTGTGATATCTCCTGCATTCTACACCTAACGTTGGATTTTTTTCTCTCTATGTTTTGTTTTCACTGAATTCAATGATGAACTGCCTTTAACTGAACAGTTAGTGTTTACTATTGTCACTTTGCATTATTGACACTTTAGTTCCTAATTAATGCTGTACCGTTGCTTTGACACAATCTGTATTGTTAAAAGCACTATAAAAATAAAGGAGATTGGACTGACATGGCCATAACTATCATCACTTTTTTATATTCCCAGGTGGCACCTGCATTGGGTTACCGGAACTGTAGCAACCTCCTCAATTCTACGGCATGGGATGCCGAGGCTTAACTCCAGGTTTTGTCTTTTATTCTGACAAATAATCTGCCTCTGATGTTCTCGTTAATGTCGGTGCCAAGTCACAGTTTTCCAACAACTCGTACAGTACGCGGATAAATGTCTCTGCTTTTCCCCCTGATCTTTGAATTCACTGGTGGAACTACACCTTCTCATGTATGATGTTGGTCTGTGGTGCAAAATAGTCATTGAATTTCTTCAAAACAGTCTCAAAATCCTCTTCATGCACTTTCATTGATAACAAATGATTTGTAAATATTTTCTGCGTCTTTTCCCATAGCGTAAATTGATCTTGTCCTCTTCTGTGAGCTTGGTTGCCATTTCTCTATCGCACAAAACACTTCTCCTGGTTTGTCAAATGTAAAGTTGTCTGGCGGTTTGGACAATGGCATTCTCTACTCACTTGGTCACTTCTGACACCATGTTAAAAAAGGAGGCAGGCGGTGAATCCCTAACTAGTTTATCCCTAACTGCCTAACATGTTCTAAGTGAACATGTTTGATGTGAAATTATAACTAGACAGTAACAAAATTACCAATGGGCTTATAATTTATGTAATTCATTAATAGTTGGGGCTACTGAACTGTAAGAGTATTTGTGTGTCCCAATTGTTCAAACGGGAGAGTGAAGGTTCATGTGATTGTCAGGAAATTGTCAGGGCTTTTAATGTTTTGTCTCGTCGCTTCGGCCTGACAGGGCATCACAGTATGTGAGGGGTGTAGCATTTCCGTCACACGCTTGAGGTACTGTATTCAATCAGAGCACACCTAGCTTTTCAGACCGATGAACTTTGTAAAAATCGACGCGTTTCATAAAAGCGGGGCATGGAGGAGAAACAATAATGTACAGTATGTGGAAAATAATGTGTTTTTTTTATCCTTAAACCGCATAAACACATTTCAAATACACAAAATAATGTTCTTTTAAGCAACATCATAGGACGACCCCTTTAAAAAAAAATTATATTTATTTTGTGTTAATACTATACACACATGATAAAAATAATCCAATGCTAATAAATGGTTGACACTCCAACACAGTTGGTGGCAGTATTGCATGCTGGTTGCCACTTGTCATAAAACAGAAAAAAGAAGACACAGTGTGTAATTACTAAATGCAGTGCAACATCATGTCAACTGAGATATAAGACGAAAGCAATACACTCTACTTGCACCTGATGACAGTTAGCTCACCAGTTTGCTAAAGGCAGGACATATTTGTGAATGGCAGTGAAGCGACACAACTTTAAGTATCAAGGCTAGTATAAAAGAAAGCGTACACTCTTAAAAATAAAGGTGCTTAAAAGATTCTTTACAGCGATGTCATAGAAAAACAGTTTTTTGGTTCCACAAAGAACCATTCACTCAAAGGTTCTTTAAAGAACCATCTCTTTCTTACCTTTTTATAATCTGAAGAACCTTCTTTCGCCCCAAATAACTTTTTGTGAAACAGAAAGGTTCTTCAGATGTTAAAGGTTCTTTATGGAACCATTTAGACAAAAAGGTTCTTCTATGGCATCGTGAAGCACCTTTATTTTTAAGAGTTGTACCTTTAGTTATTGTTACGGAAACTGTTTTGTAGATACACACAAGTGCTGGTGCTGCTGGGAAAATATTAAAAGTCACACTGAGTATTACAGATCGGGATGCCCTTGTGCTGACTTTTGGCTAAATAGTTTTTACTTGTAAATATACGCCTCCATTACATCTCTAGACTTGTTTTTCTCACCAACTGAGCTGTCAAAACATCTTTCACAGGAGCCAGCCAAGCACTGAGCTGAAAGAGGAGAATCTCTAAGACATTTTTGTGAGACTGGTAAAGAAGCATTGTCTGTGTTCACATGTCTTTTCAAAGAGTGAGCAACCACACAACGTTTCTGGACAAAAGACAGAGACACACACTCTTTCTTCTTTTGAAAGGTTGTTAGATTTTTTTCTTTTCCCACAGAAACTTCAACAGGTGCTGACATCCAACAGCCCCACGTTACATGATGAAATGGCCGTGTTTGCTGTGAAACTGATATTAAGGTCTGTTGCGTGCCTGGAGAAAAGCATTTGGACTTTTCTGTGATAATCCACAGCGGTATCCGATGCAGCCAGTTTAAGAGAGCTGTGTGAGAATGATGCGCTGTCAGAAATCGAGAGCCTTGAGCATCTAGGAGTCTGCTGACCTGCTTTGCCTTCAGGTCACTTTATCTCTTGTGTTTGAATTATGTTGCTCATCAGTATGAGAACTACCCAAAACCTGTTTTTCTCCTCATTCCCTTTGAATTTGTCATCAGTGTTTGAACTGAAGGGGGCCCGGTGGCTCCTGGACCCCCCGTACGAGTTAATGGACCACCCATATGAGCCAAGAAATGAAATTTAGGATTTTTTTGTAATCAAAAAATATAATAGTGAATCGTAATTTTTTAATACAAAAAAAAAAATTGCGTCACGTCATTAACTCACTTACAGAATAGGATTCCCAGCTAAACAGGGAATGTCCTCACATGTTTTATTAACACTTTTTAAAAGATAAAGGACAAAACGTTTTTAAAGTAATTGTTAAGGACTGTTCTTATAACTTTATTAATATTTGATATACGTTTTGATATAAGAAACGAAAAAGGAAAAAACATTTTTAATATAAAAAATGAACAAGCAATCCCAGGCCAGATAAGAAAACAACATAATGTAATGCATTACTTTCCATAAAAAGTAATTAAGTAATGTAATTAGTTACTTTTTTTTAGGGAGTAAAGCAATATTGTAAAGCATTACATTTAAAAGTATCTTTCCCCAACACTGATTTTGGGTGAAGATAAAGTTTGTAGAATGTTGTAGGAAACATTTTTTTGTAACCCCTAAATAATATAATTATGACAATAAAACTGAACATTTTAACATCGTTAGAAAACTTAAACCTTCAAGCAGCATTATATTTTGGGTAAAAATAATGATGGTATAATGTTGTAAGAAACGTTTTTGTAGCCTTTAAATAACATCATAATCACAAGAAAACTGGGCATTTCAACATTTTAGAAACTTCTAAAAACAATGTTCCCACAATGTGTATGCCTAAAGTATATATTGAGATAAGGATATTAAAGAGGATCAATAGAGCAAGATTGGACCCCCAAGAGCTCTTGACAAAATTCAACATGTTGTAGTCACAGCAGACTCAAAACAAGCAGGAGCGTTTTAGCATGAGGAGTTCAGAAAAAAGTCTATGAAGGTACTGTGAGCGTGTTTGCTGACGCAGGCATGCAGGAAACGGCTCTCAGGAGACATGAACAGAGGAAAAGTGGAGGACACTACTAGACAAATAGAATAGAGACAGTGGATTCCCAGACTCAATACAAAATGAAACAGAGGGAGGAGGAGATTACGGTAACCCTCATTAAGGTCTTGGTACCTAGGGAGCTATGGAGATTTATCGCCTGACTGTACAGTGTCTGATGTATGCTGGTAAGTGCTGTATTGGTTGTGCTGTGAAATATTGCATTTTGCTTGAGTGAAGGTGAGGGATGGCGTGATGAAGAAAGGAAGATGGAGGGGAGGGGGACGGGGGCTCGGTATCTATCATGATGTGGAGAACTAGTGGGAATACATTCGCTGAAACAAAGAAGATGCTCTGAGTGATTGTTTTTATAAACTGTGCGTCATGCTTAATGTGAAGGAATGGTTTCCAGCCCGCTAGAAACAATCGCAATAAGCTGTCTTGATCAAATGGACAGGGCTGGTAAACACATTGGGCCAGAAATAAACAGTTCCATATTACAAAACAGTATGACATCTGTAAGCAGGTGTGGGTTTTTTAATAAACGCAGAGGACCGTACGAAAACGACATAGTGGTACTAAGTACACTTTTTGAGTATCTGTAATTTACTTGAGTATTATTATTTCTGGGAACTTATGACTTTCACTCATACATTGAAAGAAAAATATCGCACTTTTCACTATATCTAATTTCTATCAAGGTCCTCAAATAGACAATGGTTATACTAGCCGTTGGAAAGTCAGTGGGGATTTTTTTTTCCTAACAATGTGACTTTATTGACAGTCATCGTATAAATTGTGTACGGCTATGTGAAGTGATTACACCTTTTTTGAACACTGGCCGTGCAGATGTAATACTTACTGACCGGCTGCAGATTGCTTTATTCACATCAAGCAGATCAGGCCTTCCTTTCGGAACATGCTTGACAATCCTTGTTCAAGCTCTCTGGTCTGTCCAGGTGGACTATGGCAATGCTCCTTGAGGTCTTCCAGCTACTTATATCAAACCTCTACAATTAATTCAAAATGCCACTGCAAAATTCATCTTTATTGAGCCGAAAAGAATGCACGTCACACCACTGTTCATCAATGTACTCTGGCTACCAATAGCTGCTCACACAAAATTCAAGGAATTGGTGTTTGCCTACAAAACCATCACTGGCTCTGCACACCTGGATCTAATATTGATATATATAGTGTATATATATTATTCTATATATATATATCTATAGATACACAAACACACGACACACAACAACAAACACACACATCACACACAACACCCTCTACCTAAATTCATTGCCAATATATATTATATATATTATATATATATATATATTATATATTTATAATATACATATATATATCTACCGTGATACCAGTCGAAACTACACCCTGTGGCTCCATTTTAGTCCATCTTAGTCAAGTTGGTTAGGGCTGGTAGACCACAGCATCCATCTACAATGTTCCAAAAACCATCTTCATCACCTGCTATGATCTGATCTTTCCACACAGGAAGCACGTATTCTCTAACCTTGACGCTCATACATGCAGATTCAGTTGCAACACTTGTTGGCAGGATGTGAGGGCAGAGAATGGGGAAAACCCAGTGGAGGTTAGGTCATCTGTGGAGGCTGAAGTAGAACAGTTGTGGTTTGATGGTGGGTGGAGGGTACTGGGCATTGAGAAATGATGTTGGTCACTGGACCAATGGAACCCACCCCCAAAAAAATGATGTCTTTTTGTTTTTTTTTGTTTTTTTTTTTTGACTTATTTAAGGTTAATTGTGCCCAAACAAACTCCTGGCAATGAAGAGGAATGACCACTCAGGCAAAGGCGACGTGGCAAACAGTATGGTCAATATGGTGCAGCACACAGAGACCCAATAAAAACTGAAACATGAGGACAAGTGGTCCAGAGCGGAACGTGCACCCTAAATAAAGTCAGCCCTTTTAAGAGGAGAAGAGAGAGACACAAGACAGGTAAGAGACAGTGTGCTTTCTTTCCTTAAATATCTGCTAAAGAGGCTGATCTGACAATGGTGATTCCTGGTGTTGTTGTTGCAGGGGAGGAGAAGAGGGCACTGATGTCATCAATATCACCTAGACACACTGTTGCATTAACACTACCTAATTAAATACTGGCTCATTTTCTCCCCTTTTCTCTCTCAAACATGTGCATACACACAAAATATGACTTGACTAGAGTGCTGAATTGCAAACATATTCACATCACTGTGATCAGATGCTTTCTTAAAGGGATAGTTCATCCAAAAAAAAAAATTCTGTCATTTATTACTCAGTCTTGGGCATCCAAAAATGTAGTAACAGGTAAATATTCAAAACAAGGATCTTTGGAAAAACAAGTCAACAGGGCAACAGGTCACTTTGAGAGTCAAAAACCAAACAAAGGGCTGGACTCTAATGATATGTTGAGGTCTTAGGAAAAAACAATCTGTGTGTGCAAGAAACTGAACATTATTTGCAACATTATTACCTGTAATACATGACAAATTGTCATTTTGAACGGATTCATTTAGTTGACTGGATGAAAGGCCACCAAAACTGCTATTTTCTCACTGCTGTCATTTTTTGTTATGTGTTAATTTAGTTATTGAGAAGAAAGCATGCATCATATCCATCTTTTTTTTTTTAATTTACACTCGTATTATAGTGAACTACTGTAGTACTATATAATCAGGTCAAAGTACAAGTAATTGGAACAATTCAAGTAACTGAAATAATTCAAGGTACATTCTCTGAGAACCTGACCCATGAAAACAAAATTAGATTTTGGAGAATGTTGCCTCCCACTAATAGCATCTGTGACCATTAAAAAAGTACAAGCCCTACAATGTCACACCTCAACTTCCTGTTTCAGTAGAAAATACATCAACTAAGGAAGGAAAACTATGTTCATCATTCTTTAAAAAGCTGTGCAGTTCTGCTTTCATATTTTTTACATATTTAATGAGATATTTTACTGGATGCACAAAAAAAGATACTGCAAATAACTTCTTGTTATCTGTATTACAGTTGACGGCAAAGCAAATAAATATTTACTGTAACGTGAAGGCTAACATACACAGAAAATAAATATTTGCCTTTTATTAAAATATTTGCAAGAAAATTATTAAAGAAGTAAGGAAATCAGGCCACATAGGTGTTTCATCTTGCAGTAAATCTGCATTCCTGTTTGGAGAGGTCTAGCATGCGCAGCATTCCTCGCCCATCCCTATCAGCTCAACATCCCCGCTGTGGGGTGTGCTTCCTGCAATTATACTCATCAACATCAGAAAACTCATCAGAGACGATACACAAAGCCTCTCATATTCAACTCACGGCCCTCCAGTCATATGCCAGCATTTGAAATGAGAAATGACAGTGTAGGCGTTCTAAACATTTCTTTGATTGCAATGCAAACAAATGTATGATTCTGTGGTCATGTCATCAGTCCTATACAAATGAGCTCAAGAATTACTGCTGAACTGTGAGCTTAATGTCTGCTGTGAGAGTTGGCAGATTTCAGCAGATAAGGCTGTTCTGCAGAATGGCAGCTTGAAGGTTCATCTAGGGGTCAGCAGGACAGGTTCGTGTAGATGGAAAATGTGTTTCAGGAAAAGTTGTTAAAAAGAGCTTTAAATAAATGAATACATTTATACATAAATATATTAATATGACAAAAGTCTGTATGGCATATGCTGGTCTAGTGGTGCGATTCTTGCAATAAAATAAAAAATACAGATTTTGTAAGAAATTATATTTCAAACTTGTATAAATATATACAAATGTAACAAAACATATATTGCTAATACATTGTAAATAATAGATATGCTAATATATATTATCAATAAATGTTAGTTGTATATATTTATTGCGGCTGTTTTAGCCTTAGATGTATATCAAATAAAGTGGGTACGGAATGTATTCAGACCCCCTTATATTTTTCACTTTTTGTTATATTGCAGCCATTTTCTAAAATTATTTAAGTTAATTTTTTTCCTCATTAATGTAAACACAACACCCCATATTGACAGAAAAACACAGAATGGTTGACATTTTTGCAGATTTATTAAAAAAAGCAAAACTGAAATATCACATGGTCACTAAGTATCAGACCCTTTGCTCAGTATTTAGTAGAAGAACCCTTTTGATCTAATACAGCCAGGAGTCTTTTTGGGAAAGATGCAACAGTTTTTCACACCTGGATTTGGGGATCCTCTGCCACTCCTCCTTGCTGAGTGATCCTCTCCAGTTCTGTCAGGTTGGAGGGTAAACGTGGGTGGACAGCCATTTTTAGGTCTCTCAGAGATGCTCAATTGGGTTTAAGTCAGGGCTCTGGTGGGCCATTCAAGAACAGTCACAGAGTTGTTGTGAAGCACTCCTTCGTTATTTTAGCTGTGTGCTTAGGGTCATTGTCTTGTTGGAAGGTAACCTTCGGCCCAGTCTGAGGTCCTGAACACAAGGTTTTCGTCCAGGATATCCCTGCACTTGGCCTCATTCATCTTTCCCTCGATTGCAACCAGTCATCCTGTCCCTGCAGCTGAAAAACCCCCCACAGCATGATGCTGCCACCACATGCTTCACTGTTGGGACTGTATTGGACAGGTGATGAGCTGTGCCTGGTTTTCTCCACACATACCGCTTAAATTAAGGCCAAAAAAGTTCTCATCAGACCAGAGAATCTTATTTCGCACTATCTTGGAGTCCTTCAGGTGTTTTTTTTAGCAAACTCCATTTGTGTCTTGCACTGAGGAGAGGCTTCAGTCGGGCCACTCTGCCATAAAGCCCCAACTGGTGGAGGGCTGCAGTGATGGTTGACTTTCTACAACTTTCCCATCTCCCGACTGCATCTCTGGAGCTCAGCCACAGTGATCTTTGGGTTCTACTTCACCTCTCTCACCAAGGCTCGTCTCCCCCGATAGCTCAGTTAGGCCGTACGGCCAGCTCTAGGAAGGGATCTGGTCATCCCAAACGTCTTCCATTAAAGGATTATGGAGGCCACTGTGCTCTAAGGAACCTTAAGTGCAGCAGAAATTTTTTTTGTAACCTTGGCCAGATCTGGGCCTTGCCACAATTCTGTCTATGAGCTCTTCAGGCAGTTCCTTTGACATCATGATCCTCATTTGCTCTGACATGCACTGTGAACTGTAAGGTCTTATATAGACAGGTGTGTGGGGTTGTATTGTTTGTAGTAATCAGATGAGTGTTCCAAACTGTTTGGAGTAGTGTCGCAAGAATTGACACAGCTGGACTCAATGAAGGTGTAGAACCATCTCAAGGATGATCAGAAAAAAATGGACAGCACCTGAGTTAAATATATTTGTGTCACAGCAAAGGGTCTGAATACTAGGACCATGTGATATTTCAGTTTTTCTTTTTTAATAAATCTGCAAAAATGTCAAAAATTGTGTTTTTCTGTCAATATGGGGTGCTGTGTGTTCATTAATGAGGAAAAAAATTACTTAAATTATTTTAGCAAATGGCTGCAATATAATAAAGAGTGAAAAATTTAAGGGGGTCTGAATACTTTCCGTACCCACTGTATATTATGCATATTTATAGAAAAAAATAGCATTTACCTAAATTGTATTTTAAGTATGTATTTTCCTTCCCCTTTAAGTATAGTTTGTGATATATTTTGAAGGTTTAAATACAATATATTTTCATTTTGAAATTGATATATTTTAACTACGCAGCAGCGTTTGCATCATATATTTGAAAAATATTTTGGACCTTTTTTTTTTCTTTTAAGCAATATGGGTTATTTTTGCCATGAGAGGTCTTCGGTTTAAAAATTTCTAGTGCATATCAAGGGATATCAGAAAGGCTAACTGGTTTGCATTTATTTTAATAGTATTTTTGCATTCATTTTTACTTATACTTCATTGCAATCAAGAGCAGTCTGCAGAGAAAGACGGAGCGCACAACTGAGAGAGAAACACTGGGAGTGCAGATGGACTGAAAAACAAAGTGAGAATCTTTTCCTTTTTTTTTTCTTTCTCTCGAATCAAAGGTGCCGGAACGCCCTGCCTGTCTTCAGGGAACTGTAATGAAGTATTAAAACTAAAGTTACACTATTGACCCTGTCACTGTTTTGCGACCTCATGTTTCACTGAGTAATTTTTCCCTGCTGGTCAGTAAGACTCAGCGTGACAGTGACAGACTGAGGAAAGTTTCAGGCTTTGATTAGATTTCCATGCTACAGTGACACCAGATGGCCTTCGTTTTACAGTTACAGAGTGTTTTCCAGGCAAGTTTACAATGACATCAAAAGTCCAGCTCCATGTTACACAGCTCACTCTGTCAGCGGCTGTGTAAATGCTGGCACTTGTGCTGACCACCCTGTCTGCACTATGGGCAAAAGTTGCATGTATGACACTCTTTCTTCTGTGGAACACAAACGCAGATATTTTGAAGAATGTTCATGCTGTTCTTTTCTAAGTTTGTGCATCATAGTGCATCATTTTTGCTTTATCGGTTAGCTGTTCCTTTAAGACGTTATTTCTGGTAACTCTCTGGTATCTTGTCCAGCGTTTGACTTGTGTGGTATGCATCTGATGTCTGCATGTGTTTAGGAATGAACAATATGTAGGAGTTCCAGATAGAAAAACCGAAAAATGAATGGACTTCATTACAGCCCCGAGTCTCAGCTGGCTGCGGGGGTCACCGGCACAGACTACAAAAGACTCTCTTGTCTTTCTGACAACTCCAATGGCGAGGAATCAGCCTGATTGACTGAAGGGAACAGATATAAAGCAGAGGACAGTCTTGCACACAGCTGGTGACTGATGAACATGATCTTTACTGCACCGAGGCAACTGTAGACATGGAGAGAGTCGTATCTCTTTCATAGTCTTCTGATTTAGTCACATGTGTCTGTGTTTCTTGAGATATAGCTAGCATGGCGGATTAGCATCTCTAGGTAGTTAAAACTAAAAAAGGTTTTATTTATTCATATACATTCATCACTCATATACTGTTCATTTATGCTCTTAGAGAACACATTTTTACTAAAAGTGACTCACAATAGTGCTAAATCATGTTTCTGGTAAATATGAGGAAGTGTGGCTTTGAATACATAGTGTTTTAATGTGGCAAGTGGATTTTAGATAATATTTCATAAAAAATTCACTTACAAAGTTATGTAGAATAACAAACAGGCTGCTTTGCAATAAAAGTGTGCAGGCTTAGTGAAAATTAAAAAAATGCTGTTAACATTAACAATAAAAAATTAGGTAATGAATCAATCATTTTTGGAGTTAATGTTGAAGATAAAGTGTGCATTTCCCCTCCTATGTTAAAATACTTAATCCTGGCTTAATTTACAGAGGAATTTGCAGATATATTTATTTTTCATTAATCTATCTAAAATAGATTAATCTATTTGACTAATTAGTGGAAAACTGGGCAGTGCTCAGGAAATGTGAAAACAGTCATGTTTTAGGTTTAGTGCTGTCAAGGCAGAAACTTTCATCTTTCTGTAATGGCACTTGTGCTGAGTGTATGATTTTTGTAAAAATTTTAAGGTAAGCAGACATTTGAATTTTACATATCAGCCACAAACTCTTTTCAATGAACAGGTTATGTGCTGTTTAATAAAGTGCCTGATGTACAAAAAATGTTAAGCCCGTATTATTTAAATACCAGTAAAGTGGGTTACATATATATATACAGTGGTGTGAAAAAGTGTTGCCCCCCTTCCTGTTTTTTAAATTTTTTGCATATTTGTCACACTTAAAGATTCAGATCATCAAACAAATTTAAATATTACAAAAAGATAATGCAAGTAAACACAAAATGCAATTTTTAAATGATGATTTCATTTAATAAGGGAAAAAAGCTGTCCACAACCTACGTGGCCGTATGTGAAAAATTAATTGCCCCCTCCTGTTAAATCATTAAAGAACTGTGATTAACCACATTATTTTAGAAAGCTGAGATAAATTTCACTAGCCACACCCAGGCCTGAATACTGCCAGACCTGTTGAATCAAGAAATCACTTAAATCGAACCTGTCTGACAAAGTGAAGCATGCTTAAAGAGCAACACATCACGCCGCGATCTAAAGAAATTCAAGAACAGATGAGAATCAAACCAGTTGACATGTATCAATCTGGAAAGGATTATAAAGCCATTTCAAAGGCTTTGGGACTCCAGCGAACCACATTCAGAGCCATTATCCACAAATGGAGAAAAATTGGAACAGTGGTGAACCTTCCCAGGAGTTGCCGGACAACCAAAATTACTCCAAGAGCACAACGCCGACTCATCCAAGAGGTCATAAAAGAAACCAGAACAACATCTAAAGAACAGCAGGCCTCACTTGCCTCAATTAAGGACAGTGTTCATGATTCAACAATAAGAAAGGAGCCTTTTTTTAGGCCACTGTGACAAAAAGATACAACAAAGGCTGTATTTCTACTTGCAACAAAACTCTGATTATCACCAAGCCTTGTGGGCAACTATTTTGTGGACTGATGAGGGCATTTCATAAAAGAACATCTAGCAACAGGCAACATCGGTGCGTCGGTAAGCCAAATAGTGTGATCGATTTGGGGGCCATTGCGTTGCGCCTTTCAGGACACTGGGCGGACCTGCCAAATTGACGAACCATGAATTTCTGCACTCTATCAATGGAAATCTGTGAAGGAGAGAATGCTACCGGCCATCAGTTGTGACGTCAAGCTCACGCGCACTCGGGTTATCCGCTAGGACAATGATCCCAAACACACAGCAAAGGAAACTCTCAATTGGTTTCAGAGAAAGAAAATAAATTAAGGTTTGGATGGCCAAATGCAAAGTCCGGACTTAAATCCGATTGAGATTTTTAAACAGTCCATTCATGCTCGAAAACCCAATGTGGCTGAATTAAAACAATTCTGCAAAGAAGAGCGGGCCAAAATTCATCCACAGCGATGTAAAAGACTCATTGCCAGTAATCGCAAACACTTGACTGAAGTTGTTGCTGCAAAGCGTGGCACAAACAGCTATTAGATTTAGGGGGCAATTACTTTTCACGTAGGGCCAGGCAGGCTTGGACAGCTTTTTTCCATTAATAAAAGAAATCATCATTAAAAACTGCGTTTTGTATTTACTTGCATTATCTTTGTGGAATATTAAAATTTGTTTGATGATCTGAATCCTTTAAGTGTGACAAATATGAAAAAAAAAAAAAAAAACAGGGAGCTTAAAAAAACCACACTTTTTCCACACTACAAAAATCTAACTCTATATAGGAATATATATATCATATATAAGAAATTGAATAAACATGACACAATCATACTAATACTTACATGAACAACGTTTTTACTATTATAAAAAACAGATGTGTGAGCTTTAGTGTTGTCAGATACACATGCAAACATCTGCGATTTTTGGATTTTTCTTTGACTGTCTGATATTCGTGACAGAAATCACACACTCAGTTTAATATATTTTAAATGAATACACAATTGTTACTCGATTACCTATGCAAATTACATTTTCAGTTGGAATCTTCATGAGTGTGATTGGTCACCGTATCACAACTGAAAATAGGCCATACTGTCAGTGATTGGCTTTCTTTTTTTTTTATAATCTTTTTCTATGTTTATTAAAATATCGATATATTAGTTTTATTTGATATCTATTAATTACTTTTTTTCAAGTTACTAAATGATTAGACATCCTTTTCTAGAGTATTCTAAAACAATCTAGGAACACATCAGTAGCTCCTGATTAGTTATAATGAAAAGGTCATAGGTCATGCACAACCGCCACCTTTTTCTTGGGCAACAGAATGTTATCAAATTGCGACATGTGCTTTTCAGCAACAACGCTGATCTGTTACGCTGAAGTGTGACGGATATTTCAAGTTCTTTTCAGACTGGAAGGACACTGAAACTCAATGAATAGATAAATGCATGAGAAAACAAGGCGTGCGTTTGCGTTTCGTGCACATAGGCTAGGAGGGAGGTCGGTTGGGTGAGTTTTTCTGGACAACCTTGGGTTGCTGACTTCAATACTTTGGTTACTAGGGTAATTTGGCTTAAGTGTGTGAAGCAGCCAGAACAATGGACTTCCTGTGCCTGTTAGAATGGCCACTCATCTCATGCCCTCAAGGAAGGGGGAGAGGAAAGGGGATTACAATCGACAGATTCGCATTTCCTGGCGGAAGACTTGTGGATGACATCACTTCTGGTGTAGCAGCCTGGGTGTGAGGAGGTAGTGTGCCTGAGAGAAAGTTAGGGTCTGGATAGAAGGTGTGCTTTCCTGTTATGTACGTTTTGTTTTATTTATTAATTAATTAATTAATTAATTAAATTAAATTAAATTAAAATAAAATTTAATTAAATTAATTAATTTATTTTATTTTATTTTATTTTATTTTATTTTTTATGATTGTTGTATTTATTATTTTATTTGGAGCAATCTTTTCTGTGCAACACTAAACGTTTAAAAATTACTTGGACAGCTAGCTGCATAGTAAATGATCTTCGGAAAGAAAGTGCATGAGAATAGTTTGAGTTCATTTAAAACCCGATACAAGCCATACATTTATAATATTTGTTTGCATATTGTCTAATAAGATTAGAATGAACCAAATTGTTGTATAATCTAATAACTATTTTATCGTCAAAGTAGTCAGCTGTGATAAAGACTATCATCATTTAAGTACCACACGTTTCATTGTTCAAGCTTTTGGCCATATAAAAGACGTAACTGCACCAAATTGACATTTACTGATGTGGCATCTGAATAAAAACAGAGGTGTTTTTTGCCTCCTCTAGTATACGCTTACCTGGATAGCATAACCAAATGATAAAAGCATGATAACTAAATAGACTACCCCAAATTAAATAAAAATTTAAATTTTTTGTGTAAAAGTAAAAAAAATAAAAAAAAAGAATAAGGCTCCCTATGGGGTTTAAAACGCCGTGTTCCACGTACATTATTTGGAAAATGTGAGCAACAGTCTGGAAACCATTTGGAGATCTCAGTGAATTCTACAGGAAATAAAGTTAAAATACTGTTGCTTCTGGCAAAAATGTGAGGACCAGATTCCATAAACGTCTCTGTTGTCCCCCGCTCACATCAAACTCCACTTGACATCTTTGTTTAGAACTGTTGTTTTTGGAATGTTTTTGCTTGTGGTGTACATCAACCATGAGAACCCCTACTTTATAAAGCTGCCATCTCTTACTTTATCTAATGGATGTTGTAAACTCTAAAGACTGAGGTGAGAAGAACACTTAGGTTTTAATGTGAGTGTTTTTGACCTTCGGCCTGCCGGCAGTAACAGCTTGCGTGTGAACAGTGTGCGGTGATGGAGCAATAACACAGATTCCATGCTTTATCTATGAGGTCAGGACCATTGTAATAGATCTTAATGCCTTCATTCAGGCCTGCTGTGTCCCTCTCTCTGATCCTGCCTTCAAAAAGGTCAGTCCTCCCTGAGATCCCTATCGCTAGAAGCTAAAGCTAACCCACCCATTGTAAAACGCCCATAATAAACCATGCTGAAACTAAACAATTCACCCGGTGGTTAATGAATAACCCAAGAGTTCCCCGTTGTGATGGCCTGCTCTGTTTGCATAAACTGGCTCTGGTGTTCTCACTGACCATGGACGGGCAGGTTTTCCCATAGTGTGCCATAAAATAAAAAGATGAAGGGATCAGAAGTGTGGGAGAGAGGTTCAGAGGTAGGTGACTCTTACAGGATGTCACCACCTTCTTCTCGGTTCTCCTTGCCTCTTGGATTGGAACATAGATATTGATGATATTCCAATAAGAGGCTCGAGCAGGCTATGCTTTAAGGATTGCTGTTATGAGAAGATGAATAGGTTTTCTTGTGTGCACACCCAATTGTGAGATACGACCTATAAATCTTTGATTGGCCACTCCTATAGATTCATTAAGCCTCCCTTTTCAACAGTATTCCCAGAGGAAAGCTTTATTGCTCAATGGTTGCTCTGTCATAGCTCAAGAGACTTAATCGAAGTCTCGTTTCATTTCAGTAACAGCTTTGACTCAGCTTTTGACTCACAGGCTTATATAAAATAATACACTTTTAAAAGAATACACAAGTGCAAACTCAATGTAATGTTTTCAGACACGTAATTGCAAGTTAATTTAAATTAAATCAACCCGCACTTATACTTGTAGAGCCATAGAGATAGTGTTAAAATATTTCTGCCCAAATTGTACGGACAAGGCATATTTGGCAAACTGACTATACGTAATTTCTACAGTGATAATGATGAAAATGGCAATTATGTTTGTTATATATAGTATTTTTAAATTTAAAATCAATATGACATAACAGGTAGAATTGCATAACATCATCGCAGTGGTTTAATCTGTCCAACACATTAAAATAGTGTACTTCAAACAAAAGATTAATAAAAACACTGATTCCTAAAAAGTACATTAAAGGGTTAATCGGATGCCCCTGGTCCACAAGTGATATGATTCTTTAGGGGCGTAATGAAAAAGTCATGTAACATAGTTTGGTTAAAATTTATCAATGGTAGTGTAAAAAACGCCTTTTTTACCCTGTCAAAA